>JANHFL010005088.1:0-12337 GCA_032468155.1 Oxyrhabdium leporinum
TTGAACCGCTAGATTGAATCAGCAGAAGTGGCCTGCAGTTCAACACTCTAACCACTGCGCCACCTAGGCTCAATTCTTATCCCCACCTCATTTGTTCTACTATATTGTTCCCTGGGGAACAGTTTTCAAATCTGTGGGCTCAAAACACGCATCCAGTCACATCTCACAAAATATTTGTTTTTACCAACGCTCTGGAGACTTACCAAGCGGCATCTCAGGGGGGAGGTAATGAGGCTCTTGAGCACTAACATGTACCCAGTCAAAATCATCATAGGGGTCCTGATGATAATCACAGGGTCCCGGGCCATCTTCAAAGGTGCAGCCTCCTAAAAGGAAGAAATGAAATCAATGCATAAGAAAAAGCAAATTATATAATTGGATATACAGATTTTTTTTAAAAAAGAACACAGCTTTTTGGTCGAACTATAGTTTCCTTCAGTGAGCCTCTGAAACAGAAAATCATCATTTGTCATTTCTTGTCAGCAAGAAATGCTGGGGCAGCTCAGCATCTTTTGAGGTGAGTTTTCTCTCATTCACAAATTGTCTCTTTTAGCCTTAGCAAGAGAATGATTCTAGAATCTAGCAAGTGGCTGCTATTATCCAGAAAGGCTGCATGAAGTAATATTGGCATAACAATGCCACAAAGAAGAAGAATCCTTTGATGAAAAACTGAAGTAGTGAAACTGCAAATAGTACAAGCAAATTCTGGTCTGAATTTGCTAAGCAGGCTGGTATCACTCTCCAGCCCTCAGACTGTGTTATGATAAGGTCAAGGTTAGTGTTGCTTTTAAAAATAATCATGTTGGACATGCCATATTGAGAATACAGGTCGTCCTTAACGTACAACCACAGTTGAGCCCAAAATTTTGTTGCTCAGTGAGACATTTGTCAAGTGAGTTTTGCCCTATTTTACAACCTTTGTTGTCACAATTGTTAAGCGAATCACTGCAGCTGTCATGGTTGTCAAGTGAATCTGGCTTCCCCATTGACTTTCCTTGTCAGAAGGTCGCAAAAAGGCATCACATGATCCCGGGACGCTGCAACTATCATAAATATGAGTCGGTTGCCAAATGTCCGAATTTTGATCATGTGACTATGGGAATGCTGCAATGATCATAAGTGTAAAAAACAGTCATAAGTCACTTTTTTCAGTCCACTGTAACTTCAAACGGTCACTAAATGAACTTTTGTAAATCGAGGACTGCCTGAATGGTGGAATAGTTACAAACCCAGCTTGTGCTCAAAAACATTGAAGGTCTCAGCACAAGAAGCATTTCATAGGCAAGAAATAATAATAGGTAAACGCAAGTGACTAACCCATGAGATATTAGAATTCTGTCAAGGGGAATATAGTGGCAGAGTGATCTGGTTGTCAATGCTTTATGATTGTCAGAATTGACAATTATCACAAAGGTTATATATGTATATATACAAACCCAACCACTAAGACTTTGCCAAGAAAACAGTAATATCAATAAAAAGCTAGGTCTGCACCACAAATACTATCTTGTAGAAGTAGAAGAGGAAGACTTATAGACCATTACTGTAGCTTGTACAGTCTATTAACAATAATAGAAATGCACCTTTCCAAGCCCATTTTTTAAAAAAAGTCTAAGATCTTTATAATCTGTTAACCAGTGCTGCAAAAATTATCTTACAAGCTACTAGAAATCATAAGCTGAGCCAATAAAAGGTGAAATGAATAGCTATTTAAAGAAGAGTATGAAACGCAGATGCACGATGTAAACAGAGAACAAATTAAGGATAACATGCGATCAAAAATACCTCCATCTATCCAATTCTTAGTACTGAATCACACATGGCATTCAGCAAAACTGCAAAAAAAATACAGAATGGAATACACTATATGTTATTACTGGTACAAACTTCATTTAATGTTTTTGAGAAGTCTCAATCAATCATAAAGGAAGACACTGTGCACATTAATAGAAATATCTTTAATGATTCCATGTTGTCAAGGCAGCATAACTTCCACAGAAATATAAAACCAGAAGAGACTTGGTTTAGAGAAAAACAAACTAATAGCTTCTCTTTAATCTTAGTGGTCATTTTTAATTATTCAAGAATCAATAAAGAATTAATGAAGGAAAAAAACTTGATAAACTGAATTGAATAAATGAAATGAAAATCTGAATTTAGGATTAATTCTAGTATGTATCAGCCTTCTCCAACCTGGTCTCTTTTAGATGTATTAAGTATAACTTTTTAATCCCTAACTTTCTGGACCAACAGCTTTGTTGGATATTTCTACCCAAAGCATTTGGAAAGACTGATGCAGAAGTTGAAGACAAGGAATTATGTTGCTCTTCTTAAAAGCTGCTTTCTGCCATATTGGAATTAATGTGGATCAGGTACAATATGTTTTAAAAGAATGTAGCTTGAAGGACAATGCATCTCAATCATATAAATTTTGCAGCAACTGTTGTGGTCTCAACCAACATCCTTGCATCAGCTGCTGAAAATTCTTGCGAAAATGAAAGAATGATAAGAAAAGATATGTGATAATATCAAAGAAAACGGCTGCCTGTGAACATGTACTCTGATCTTCTATACCCAGTGGCGTTTATAAACTGTAGGCTCAAAATCTGTTTTTTAAACAGATTACAGATGAAAGGGCCAAAGCAGAATGATGTATAATATTACATTAGCAAAATTGGGTTCTTAATTTGTGATAGCAAACAAAATGTTAGAAATGCTTTGGTGTATGATAATTCGGTTTGATGACAAATGCTAATTATTTACTAATCCTATTAAAATCTTTTTTGTATATGGTTAAGGATGACTACGCAAATGTATGATATAAAACTCATTTTTGGTGACTCTTACTTGTGTACCGAATCACATATATATTTATATAGTTTGCATACAGAGGTTGCAATACAAGACAAAGTAGGAGCACTAGTTTCACCTGTCATGAGATTATCCATGCAATCACAATACCCTTGTGAATTTCTCTTGAAAAAGTGAAGAATATGCAAGGATGTGGGCAGGGGTGGGCTTCAAAATCCTCAGCAACGGGTTCGCTGCCCAGTTGCTGGGTGGGCGTGGCCACGGTGGGCATGGTCTAGTCAGCCTCCTGCACTTTCACGTCCCCTAAGGTCCAGAGGCTTTCCTGGAGCCCCTGGTAGTGTGAAAATGGCCTCCCCCTGGCTCCAGTTGCTCTAGGGAGGTTAGAAATGCCTCCTTAGGGTGTCCGGAGCAGGGGGGGGGAAGGCCATTTTTGCACTCCCAGAGGCTCCAGGAAAGCCTCTGGACCTCAAGAAAGGCAAAAAACAGGATTCCTGGAAGTTCGGGGAGCCTGGAAATGGGTCGTTTCCACCCTCCCTGAAGTTCTGGGAATCCTGTTTTTCTCCCTCCCTCAGCCTCCGTGCACGCTCTGCACTTACTTGCATCCACAATGGGCCGCGTGGGGACTCCTGGGAGGGATGGGATGGAGTGGGCAGGGCCAGCCAGGAGTGGGATTTGGGGGTTCAGCGATCAGCGCAGAATCTTCACTAAGGGTCCGTCTGAACACCCACGAACACCCAGAAGCCCATTCCTGGATGTGGGGAAAAATCTAAATAAACCAGTCAAGGTAGGAAGAGGGAAGAACTAAACAGCACAGTAGTCCTGTTCTTTTCTCCAGGACTACTGGTTAATTATTTTTAATAGGGCTATTTACCATAACGGTTTTTTTTCTACACTTCACATTTAAGTTTTCAGTTCAAACAAACATATCTAGTTTCCCCCGCCTCCAAGGGGAGACAGAGAAAAGTGAATCATACATTTCACAATGTTTTTGACTACAGTAGCTGTTATTTTTGAGACTAGAGCTGGTGTGTCAAACTGAAGGCCCGCTGGCCAAATCCACCCCACAGGGTGTTTAAATATGGCTTGTGGGGCCGGCCTGGAAATAGCAAAGAACCAGCCCACAGTGCCTCTAGAAGCCAAAACGGGGTGCAGGGGGGGCTGTGTGAGGCGTCCCGTGTCCTGTTTTGGCCAGCAGGGTGCTGCAGGAGGCATCCTGATTCCGGCCCTCAAAGAAATCCACTTTGACACCCCTGGACTAGAGGATAGGAACAGTATAACACAAGGAGAGGGAAGATTGATAAAGAAAAAATATTTGTTGTTGGGGTTAAAATGAGGGGTCCCTGGTAATCTTTGATCTTGGTTGTTTTCTTGCAGACATTTCATTATCTAAACTAGCTAACTTCATTAGGGCTTGTAAGGGTTAACTCAACAAGTAACACAAGAACAGGACCACTCCCACCATTACTGACAGGGCAAGAATATAAACCTGAATATAAACCGAGAGCAAACCCCATTCCTTACTATTACTGATGATGTTACCTAGAGTGGATAGCGAAACGTCTGCAAGAAAATCACCAAGCTCAGAGAGTATCAAGAACCCCTCACAGAGGGGATCTTCCAAGTGCTAAAATTGTTGAATGACAGTTTTCTTGCTTTCAGCCTGGAAAGCAGAATCAAAGCCCAAACTATATCTCTACTAATCAGACTTTTATATTTACAGAACTTATCAATAAAAAGGACAGGAAAAAGGAATATGAATATCCTATAACAGGGGTGTCAAACTCAAGACCCGGAGGCCAGATTAAGCCTGTGGGGTGCTTAGACATGGCCTACAGGACCACTCTGAAAACAGCAAAGGACCAGCCCACAATGCCTATGCTAGCAAAAACAGGGCTCAGTAGAGCTGCCCGCAGCCCTCCTGAGCTCTATTTTAGCTGTCAGGGGGGTGCAAAAGGCCATCATAGCCGAAAATGCAGCTTGAGAGGGCTGCAGGCAGCCCTCCCAAGCTCCGTTTTTGCTAGTAGAAGGATGCCGGAGGCCCTTGCGGCCAAAAATGAAGCTTGACAGGCACAAGCAGCCCTCCCATGCTATTTTCGCTAGTAGAGGGTTGCAGGAGGCCGTCGCAGCCAAAAACGGAGCTTGACAGGCACCCCAAACATGAAAACGGTGTCCCAGACATGGGTGATGTTGAGCTGGCCATGCCAATCCTTGGCCATGCCCACCCCAGACCCCCAAGGTCAAACACAACCCTGATGTGGCCCTCAATGAAATTGAGTTTGACACCCCTGTCCTAGAATATCACCATACAAAAAATACACTTATTGAAATTGTTTAAAATATTTTTCTTTAGCCTTTGAAAATTCTTAATAAAACAAGAAATTAAGATATTTTTTAAAGTAATAAATGCATCTTATTTATTTTCCTTAATTTACTAATCAAATGGTTTTAGTTAGTACAATGTTACTCTGGATATATATTGCTGAAGGGCATTATGATCTTTTTAAAGACACGTGGCATAATATAGTTACAAAGGGAGGAAAAAAAGCAATCTTCATTCTACGGTCAATTTCCCTTATTCTAATGCATAATTGTGCAGTTAGTTCATTAAAGGATTTCTTTTTGAAAATGCTTTTGTTTGTTTCTTTACACTTAAATGGAAAGGCAGACCTGTCAATTTATTTATTAACATTAGGGCAATTATAGAAAGATTGTTCTGCACCAAAGCTATGTTTATATCTATAGTGGCCCGGACTGGCCATTTTTGCAGCAGCAGGTTAATTAGTTATTTGGAACAATGGTAATAGATTGCCAGGTTTGTAGTCCAGAAAATCTAAAGGGCACCAGAACCTGTATCACAGTTGGAGAACAAACTCTATTCTAATTAATTCCATAATCTACTTGACTGTTGCAACATGATTAACAATACATTTGGTATTGATTGTTTGTGGGACTATACTGTTATTGTAATAGATTTTTTTTAAAAAAAAATAGTATCTTTAATTTTTTGCATTGTACCAAAGAAATTATCACAAGAAACCCACTTTTGTTTCAAGCAGTTCATTTAAGGAAGACTCAAGCCTGGGCTTTCTCACTACTGCTACTTTTGAAATGCACAATCCTTTCTAAATTAAAGAGTTATTTAACATTTTTGAATTATTAGTGCCTTCAAAAATATTGTTTTGCATTGAGTGTTCTAATAATGATTTTAATTGATTTGGGGATTTTCAGGGAGGTTTTTTTTTTAATATATTGCATGTTTGATTTTTGGTAATCCGTAAACAGGTGGATGATTGCTATGAGCAATTTTCAGCAATCTCTGCTTATTTACCCTTGCTAATTTATTTAACTTCCAGTGTTAGGGCAAAATCATGGAAAAATACTTGAAAGCTTTTCTGTGCAGAAGGTGAATGACTTTTCCCTGAAATTAATGTGCACGAAAGTGGCTACCTACATAGCTAATTCCACTGATGCACTCTATAAACTACCGAATCTCTAGAAACTACTGAAAAAGGTAGAAGGAAATCTCAGATGTCAATGCTTGTGTTATTAAATTAGATTACACCTCAGCGTGAAAATGTCAGATTATCTATTTCAGGACTTTTCAAATAGTGCTCCATGGAGCCCTAAGGTTTCCTTAGAATTTGACAAAAGGAGAAAAAATCATTAAAACGTAGCCAACCTTCCATCAGTAGAATGTTGCCTCTTAATGAGAAGTTAAAATATTTTTATTTTTCAACTAATGAATTCCATAGCCTGAAAAAGTTTTAAAATTCCTAATGTACTATATAGTAATTCAAGTTGCTTTATCTTTCTGTTTGATTAAATGAACTTCTCAAGAGATTGTCCAAATTATTAAATTACTTTAAGTATTTGTATGTCAGATAGATTTTATTTCTGCAACAGATAAGACCTGTAGAAAGTTTAACAAAATAAGAAAAAAATGATAAATGAAAACTGAGCCCTCCTGAAAAAAGCACCACTTTGAAAAAAAATAGCAAAAACATTGCACAGAAAAATGTTAATAGTGCTACTGTAGGAAAAGGAATGGCAGAACTTGCAGATGGAGTTAAAAGAGGGATCAGTTTAGAATCCTTACATAGCCACAAGCAAACTAAGTCCAACCCTCCTTGAAACCTGTTGCCTCTTATCTAATCCAAAACAGGCGCTAACCATTAGTTGAGAAGGTTCCTGTGCATAGGCATGATAAGTACTAAGTCACTTTAATTGGACCTTCAGATGTGGATGCCTGACAGCTTTCATGCCTGACTGCTAGCCCTTTTAAGAAAACTAGTTTTTTTTAATCTACCCACAAAACTTCAAATGAAGGACAACACACTTGGTGCAATGTGGAAAATATGGAAGAAGCATTTCTTCAGTGAACTGCTTATTATAGAATCCCAAACAATGAAACCAGCACTCTGAATTGTATCTAAATGCTGAATGAAAGGTACCTTGGAACTAAACTATTGATTAGCCACACTTTTAGAAATTTGGTCATTATGTCTGAAGACATCAATCATTTCAAAACTGTCTTCGTGGTTATTCCACATTCATAATATATTACATCTTCATCTAGTCATATTAAGAGAAGGATTAGATAAGAGCAAAGCTGATGCAACAATAGAAAGGGGCATTTCTTGCAATGATCATTATATGCAAATCATTAAACCTGGCTGCAATGTATGAGTCTAGTCCTTCAGAAAGTACACTATTCTGTCCATAGAAGGTATCTAACTAAAATTAGAGTTTTATTTACAACCATAAAATACAGCTTTATCTGACAATTTGACAGTTAACTTGCTCTCATTATCCTACTCTACATTCCAGAGGCTGTTTCAGAAATTTCATTGACAGCACTTATATCCAAATCCCACAGACCTTCATAGGCAAATCAAAAAGAGTTGCATAGGAAATATCAAGGATCACTGTTGGAAAGTTAATTTGATGCATCTAAACTAGTGAAGAAATAGCTCTTGCAGAAAGAAAGATGAGATCCCCCCCCCATTTTTATTCATTAAAGAAAAGAAGATTACCCTAAAGTACCAAGAATGGATACAGCTTGTCACTAAATATGCAATTCCTACATGCTGCCTCAGATTTTGAAGCTGCAATACTGGTTATATCAATAGCTTTATTAAATTGCTCCTATCAAAAAGAATGCACATAAAAGAAAAACATACATGATCCAATAAACAAAAGACGATAAACATAAATTATGAAAAATCTTAACCCTGATTTATCACTCATTAATTAAACTCATAAATTGTATTGCCTATATTTGTGTTAAATTTATGTTTTACTGCCCGAACATAAATTTATGTTTTACCGATCAAACATAAATGTATATTTTACCGACCAAACATAAATGTATGTTTTACCGACCAAACATAAATGTATGTTTTACCAACGCGACTGCCCGTGAAGGCCCTGGGATTGGGGCTGAAAGGTGAAAACGGAAGCAGTATGCTCCATCCCATAATTGGGTAGACAAGGTTGCCCTGATGGACCGGTCCCACTGGGAAAAAACCCCCCACTGTATTGCCTATACCACAAAGTTGTTGAGAAGATGGGAGTTAAAGTTTATGGCCAACAATTGTAAATTTCAATTTGATCCAAATGAAGAAACATACATAAAGAATGAATAAATCTCAATCAACCTTAAGAAGGACTCAATCCCTCTTCCATAATTTCTCTTGATACCATACACCAAGTAACACTTATTTTACAAAATATCTTAATATTGAAAATAATGCTGGTCGAGTAGCTGGATCTTACATTCTGAATAGTTGTTTACAACTGTTTATAACTGATTAATTTTTACCTTCTTTATGTAAAGGAAGCATGTAGAGCTATCAGCTTCATAAAAACCTTGCATTTTGTATGTTGTGTGGTAAAACACTGGAAAGTTGTTCCATTAGGGCCACCACCAAGATTTTCACTTCTTATGAGATTAATCAGTGTTGCTTCCCATCACAATATTTGCTTCCCATACAGATTATTCCAATAAAATCTCTTCATTTTAGCATGGATCTTAACACTTTCGGATGTGGCACTTTCTTCCTCAACTATGATGCATTAAGATCTATCCATGTTTCGAGTTCTTAGTCTGACTCTTGTTCTCAAGTTTGTCCGGTGTTAAATAAGGTATCCTATTACACCTATAGACCATTTCATCGGGCCAGGGTAGAATACAATCTGTGAAACATTGAAGCTTTTGAAGTAAGGCACAATTGCATACAGAAACAGCAGCTATAGTTTATGCAATATTCGCTAGTCCAGCTTGTCTTGTTTCAGGTAATTTATCCGTTTTGTGGCATTTTTGTAAAACAAGCTCATCAGCATCCCAATCTAATCAAGATACGAAATTGCATTCAGAATCATCCTAAGTACATAGGGCCCTTTCAACTGAGTTTGGTAAGCTCAATCATCAAGTTGAAGCAAGTTTCCTGATGTTTCAGAAAAAAAAGAAGATAAAATGATAAAAAAACATTTATCAAAGGAAAGCATATTGGCCCCATATTTTGCTAGTATACATGCTAAATGGCATTAACAGTCAGCATCATAATTTTCTTTGATTTTTTTCTACAGAAGTGTCCGAACTCCATTATTCTTGTCAATAACTTGCCTGAGTCAAAAGCCATACAATTCTTTAGGCTGATTCCTGAAACATGAATATTTCTTCAATGGTTTTCAGCCTATTTTCAGCAACTGCACTGTTTAGTGTGGTGTATCTAATTCCTAGCTGACTGCTGAGAATCTTTAAGAGGAATAATAATAAAAAATAATAAAATAAAATAAATGTTGCCTTGTCAGCAACTCTCTACATTCAATGAAAAATATTTTTAAAGCATTAGTACTTCTGTTATATTCATTTATAGACTGCATTTATACTTTCTTTTCCGATGCAGTGGATAAGGTGACTGGCTTTTATGCATTTCCATTTGTATTTCCCAGCAGTTTTATTGTCTGGAAATATTCTTCCTACCTGTTTACTGAAATATGATTCACTGTGCTGCAATAAAAGTATGTGAAAAAGCAAAAATAGTTCTGCTTTCCGTGTCCAATCATTTGTCAGGCTATGCATAGTTGACAAAGATCCCATCAAGATTTGATGGGGTTTTAAATTCTTTTGCCTTGCTGGATTTGTCTTAAACTTCATATTAAGTGCATGCAGGTAGACCTCGCTGAACAACATCCCTGTTTAATGACTGTCTGAAGATATAATGGTAATGGCAAAATGACTTGATGATCAGTTTTCACATTTACAATTGTCTGTGTCCACCAAATCACAAGTTTACCATTTGGGTGTTTTGCAACTAGAGGTCAATTACAACCATCACAGCATCCTGTGACCATGTAATCACCATTTGCTTGCTTTACAATGGCCTCTGGCCAGCAGAACGAATGGAGAAGCTGGCAGTAAAATTACCTGTTGTGGCCACATAAAGTTTTGCTTAAGGACCACAACTGATTTGCTTCACAGCTGCAGCAAAAGTGAGATTGTTGTTAAGTCCATCATGTTCATGTGATGTTTTGCTTAATGATCATTAGCGAAGTTGTTGTTGGCCCTACCTAATGATGGTTGTTAAGCCAGAATTACTTGTAGTACCTATTATATTACGAATATTGAGAAGTTATAAACCATTTAACAACAGACACTCGTGTTTTCTCATCTGACTAGCACTTTAAATCCTCTACAAAATGCAAGAAACAATGAAATTTCACAATGGTTTAGCTTCAACTTTTGTTTTGGCATAGAGTAGTGGACACACTTCTAGATATGCAAGTCCCTTGATTGGAGCACTTCAGTGATTCTTGAAAGTAAAAGACTGTATTTTAACTCCTCTAAAACCACTTAACCCCACCAAAGTTCTTGATGCCTCATGGCTAGCACTTACTCTTATATGTGCACTCCCACCCAGCCTCCCTCTAATGAGCAAATTTGAAGAGTCTTGTGACATTCATTTTGGGTAGAGCAGCTAGCAACTTCCCAGTAGACTACAAAGCTTTGCAAAGGTACTGCATGAGAACCGGTATTGTGTGCTTGTTTTGTTGCTGTTTTTTAAGGCAGATATGTACTATGATGCAATCCAAAGAGTTTCTTAATAGCAATATCTCCACCACATAGCTCTGTCTTGAATTTGTTAGCCAAGTTGTTAAGAAATCTGACTGCTTCCTAATTCAAAATGTAGCTGCCACTAGGAATTCCTAAGGGTTCTTTACAGTAGATTCATCTTCTGAGGATACCATGGTGGCTTAGATAAGATTAATCTTTTTTGCAATTCCTTGAAATACAGGGATACACCAGGGTTAAGAAGCACAAGATACCTGAAGGTACACTTATATATAAAATATGCTACTGTAGAAAAAAATAATAAAAATGATGCTTAAGGGTTCAATTAGATAGCTCTCTGATCATAGGGTAATTTTGAAAGGCTCCTCAGTGCTCATGTCTCCAAATGTCTAGAGTTCAAACAACGAAGGGATTAGGCCACAATGAGTCAACTCTAACCCAGGAAATTTGACAAACAATGACTATCTGAAGCTGATACTTTGAGCTACCTGGAAAGATGTTGTTCTACTGCCATTACATGATATAAAACAGGCTACTGGCCTGTGTTAAGCCCCAAATGAGTCTCCATAGACCTCTTTTTTAGGATGCTGCTTTCCATAAGGTTTGGAAATGTCCCTCTGTAGCCTACATTTTTAAACAACACAGACAAGCATCCCTCCCCAACAGCCTCTAATGATTAGCTGAGAAGGGTAAAAAAGTGTCATTTCAATTTTGGAAATAACGTCTCTTGGCCTCAGGGTTAGAGCTATCAAGAAGCTGCTGAGATACAGAATACTAAAATGTAAAATGTCAGCTAAAAATGCGATGAATAAAAAGCTAAGGGATCGGCTCAGACAACCTCATATACTTACCTCTGCCTTGGGACAGTTAGAGCTTTTTTGTAATTTGTCTTTAGTTGAAAGGGAAATCAGATTTTTTTTTAAAAAAAAAGATATTTGTACAGCTAGAGTTACTTAAAGGTTAGATAAAAGTGAGTTGGGGTAGCTCATAGAATACCATGAAAATAAGCCCCTTTTGCCTTCTGAAATAAAGAGCTATTATGAGAACTGTTTTATTGCCAAGTGCCAGGAGAAAACTAGGCAAATGTAGTCTGTTAAATATATAAACATATGTGGCAAACCAGCGGAACTGGGGAAATGTGTACCTGGGTGAATGAAGTCTGCATTTAAGATCTTCTTTTGAACAATGATGCCTACTTATTTAGTTTTTCTAACTGGCTGCATGCTTTATCTCCTTCTCACAAACAGGCATGCCAATATGAACATGTAAAAAAGCATGCCATTTCAAAAGCACATTAAATCCACTGTTGCATATGATGTCATGAAAAGCCAAGTGCATAATGAAAACCTTCAAAGACAAAGTCTTGAAGTTAATTTTTATTTTTATTTTATTTTTACATTTATATACCGCCCCATTCCGAAGACTCGGGGCGGTTTACAACTTATAAGCAAT
>JANHFL010005088.1:12437-26294 GCA_032468155.1 Oxyrhabdium leporinum
GGAAGGATGGAAGGCTGAGTCAACCTTGAGCCTAGTGGGATTTGAACCGCTAGATTGAATCAGCAGAAGTGGCTGATCTCTTTATAGCAATAGCACTTAGATTTATATACCACTTCACGGTGCTTTACAGCCCTCTCTAAGCGGTTTACAGAGTCAGCATATTGTCCCCAACAATCTGGGTCCTCAGACAGAAGTCTGAGTCAACCTGGAGCCTTGTGAGATTTGACCTGCCAAATTGCAGGCAGCCGGCAGTCAGTAGAAGTAGCCTGCAGTACTGCACTCTAACCATTGCGCCACCATGGCTCATGTAGTCGATATAAAGACCTCAGGTTACTTAAGGAGCCATCTTACCCTACTGGGACTGGCCTGCCCCATCAGTGCCGGCAGAAGAGGCTTACTGCAGGCTCCATGCACAAGGAATTCCAGCTGGCAGGGTCCAGGAGAAGAACTTTTGCTGTCATGGTTCCTGTCCTCATACCGCCAGAAGTGAGATCCACACTGACCCTCCCGAACTTCCATAAGGATGTTAAAGGCCTGGCTTTGTCAGCTGGCTTGGGACCCCAAGTGGGCGGTATCATGCTGGAGATGGTTGATGGGTTCAGGGAAAGTCCCACCTCCCCCCATGAATCCTGCTCCCTCCCTCCCCATCTTTTAACTGTAATTTTACTTTTGATTGAAACTCTATTTTATTATTTTTAGGATATTATGTTTTGCAGTTATATAGCCTTTAAATTTTTAACTCACCCAGTCACCTTGAGATGAGATGACCAGCAAATCAATCAAACAAACAAACAAACAAACAAATAATCAATCTGTCCTCCATAAAGTAATGAAACCGTAATATTTCCAAAATGGCAGGCTTTCAATTTGTCCTTTATTATACAGGATACTACCCTAATAAAATTAGAGATGTTTGTATAATTTAATACCAGATAACACTTTTCCCACTCTGAGGAATGTTTCACAGCTGAGTATGAAAAGAAAAGAAACAGTAGCAAAAGTAAAATTTAGCTCTATAATCAGTTGTCAAATTCAATTTTCAATATTAATGCTAATTGTCTATTTGCTAATTAAGATGGTATTTGCTCCACTGTGAAATCTATCCAGTCATAGCCATAGAGGATTTCAATGCAATGCACTGCTCTTGTCTCTACATTTCTTTCTTTCTAACATATGCAACAAGCTAAAACAAGTTAAAAAGCCACACTGTCTCATTTAGTTAACTGTTATTAAGCCAATTTAGACATATTTATCAACCTAGTGCAAACCAAGTTCCCTGAGTTTATAAAATTACGCATGAACATCTACATACTAAATTTGGTTCACATGGGCAGGTTAGGCATAATTTAACCAATTAACAATGGTTATTTGTTTTTTAAAATAGTTTGGCATTGGTAATCAAATAAGAAAAGGACTGTACTTATGTGATAAAGATTTATCTAAGGCAGTTGTAGAAAAAGTGGTGTATGAATCAAACAGACCCTTCACTCACAGTTCACTCTCTTAGGATCACTTTTTACTGTCTAGATATGATAAGGTGCATATTTTGGCAATATGCTTTAGAAACTAGATGGATCCAATCTTCTATTATGCACAAGAAACATATGTGATCATGATGTAGATTGCATAATGATGGCCCATGTCTACTAATTCTGCCATTCGTAACATGGAATTCAGACAACTGCATGTAAACATAACACAAAATGTAGTACTGTGAATCTTTTTGCCCACGAATAGCATATTTTCATATATATTTTTTGTCCTTTGTGAAGTGAGAAAACCAGAAAACATTTACGCAAGTAGAATCCAGTTTTGTTTTGAACTGTGACACTGTAGCTGACTTCAATACAGGATATTTCCTAGAATAGCAAAAAAAAATGTTACTAAAAGGATTTCTGGTAGCTATGAGAATGATCAATTACAATAATCATTTTGTTGTTGTTTTCTTGGCAAGGTTTTTCAAAAGTGGTTTGCCACTGCCCCTTTTCTAGGGCTGAGGAATACCTAGAGGTCACCCAACTGGCTTCATGCTGGACTAGAACTCCTGGTTTCCCAATTTCTAGTCTGATGCCCTAATCACTACACCAAACTGTCTCTCACAACAATCACACCTTGGTGTATAATTTAATTTATTATGTATTTTAATAAATGATATATCATCCATTATACCAAAAGAAACCCAGTTGGGAGACCTCAAAATACTTTTAATACAATGAAATTGTAAAATATAGTAAAATGAAGTAGTAATGTATCTCAGCAAACATTCAAGATTCAGTATTTCAGTAAACCTTCTCACTTGGTGCTGGTTCACAGGCCGCTAGGTCCATAGGTAAAGGTAGTCCTCAATTTACAACTGCAATTGGGACCAGATTTACAGTCAGAAGTTGTTATGCTCCTACGTTTAGTCATTAAGCAAACATGGAGTCCCAAGTATGAATTTGTTCTTCTGAATGAGGGTTTTCTGCCAGAAACAGGCAAAAAATAATAATAATCACCAATCATAATCATGTGACTATAGAGAACTGTAACAAGTTGTAAAGATAAGCCAGCTGCCAAGCACTCAAAATGTAGTCACGTGACCATGTGTGTGTGGGTGTGTGGATGTGACATTTTATGATGGCCAGAAGTGCTTTATTGGTCGTAAAGCACCCATTCAGGGCTTGTTGGTAGTTTAGAACAAACGGTCATAAGTTGAGGATTACCTGCAGTTTGGTTTGAGTTTAGTATCTTGTACATACTCAATTATGCTGGTTTGGAATGTCAATATACCCTCAGTATACAATCTTTTATACTTGTCCTCCCAGCTTTAAATTTTTAGCCATGAAGTTGATCTGCTTAGTTGTGATGGGGGAAAAAAATCTGAGTTACAGAACACACAAAAATACGAGTAAAGCTGAAAGACACATATTCACATGGGTCAATACTTGGAACGTGACAAAGAAATCAAACTAACCCAGGCCTCCGTTTATACAACATACCATTTTTCTGTACAGAATATTAAGCATCCTGGATGCAATTACTCCTCTGACAGGCTTGCAAAAATATCCTGCCCATATAAGTTAATAGTTCATAATTCATACTGATAGCTCTGTGCAAACAATAGACATGTATGTTGCTTAGCAATGCTTAAGAGCCTTCTACCTTAAATCACTGAGCTTGTGAGTGAAAAACGAATGGGGCTGTTTTATAGCCAAATTTGCACTTTCAAGTTTGAAAGTAGAACATTTACTAGACACATTAGAAGTAAATGAAGGTTTTAATCTTACAGGGCTGTCACTTTCAGTCTGTATAAAGAACCAAAGAAACTATTCAGCGAAGCCCATTTCTGATGTGGAACAAAGCATTTAATCTTTTTAAATGCACACATGATTCCTACTGGCCAAGAGAAACTGTTTTCCTGGAAGTTTAAAATGGCTGTAATCAAACAATAACTTCGTTATTATGAGATTCTTATTCTGAAGGCAGTCATGTACATCCCTGCCATATGAATAGTGAGGTTATATTATTGTACATGGATCTTGCCTGTAAGTTCTTCACTAGGATCTCAGATATACCGTTTTAAAATGTGGCAATTGTAGTGGTAGAAATGCATGGAATCATCACAATTAATGTGTCTAATGAAAATTCATGAGGGAAGTTTAACTTCGACAAAACTCAGAAAGAGTTCTCTGTTGTGAATATTAGAATGGTCACCGCTGAATGGAAGCATGTGCATATGGAATGGAAACTGATTATGGGCCAGGAAGCAAGGAATGCATTTGGGCCTTCTTCAGAGTTTCTGGAACAAAATGATTGTTCTAATTATTTATACTATTCTGCAAATACAAAGGAATTTGTGTCCTGAATTTGAAGGAAGTGAAAAAGCCGAACCTGAATGAATTTCTTATTAATGGTTTAGTGTAAGGATAGGAAATTTTGGAGGGCTGTTGGATACATTTGTAATGTTGAAAGTAAAGGGTTTATTTATTTGATTTCTACTACATTTTGTTATGTTTAAGATAAAACATTGTTTGTTTGACTTTTTATAGCTGCTCATCTAAATAAGCTGCCCATCTCAAAAGAATTGTAGGAACCATAATCAAATAATGGTCCAAATGGCAAGACATACTTTTTACACACAAATGGCTGACAAAATGGGTGTGGCCAATACAATATTTACAGGATGGTGAACTGCCTCTAGCTCTCCATCAACTACAACCATCAATACACCAACTTCCAGGTGCCCTTTTTAACCAGTTAATCAAACTTCAAAAGAAACACTGGGCTACAGTTTTCTGCAAAGATTTTACTAAGAGACTCTTGAGTCCAGAGACATTTTGTACATAAACATAATAACAGGATTGATAACCTGTAAGAATGCCAACAGCTATTTATTTATTTACATTATTTTAACCTATATGGATACTACAAGAATGTCTAGAAAAAAGTATTTAACAACACACCTTATTTATGAAAAACCTTCATGATCATTAAGATTTTTTAAAAACAAAATTGACAGTTCTTTCAAAAGATGAATCCAAACAAAAGATTAACAATACTTTGCTGCATGCACCCAGATTGCAATCACAAGAACTATGATGGCTGCAACTATGAGGACTCATTGTAAGTAACTTTGAACAGTTGTTGAATGAGAGGATGTTAAACAAGGACTACCTGTACAATACTTAATACAGTTTCTGGTGGCAAAGCAAAGTGGCTTCCAGTGCACTCAATACTATACACACAATGGCTTCTCTCTTACAGATATTCATCATCGCAGTAATTATAACACCAAACATCATTCAAAGAACATCAGCTAGATAAGGCAAACATGGGAGATTATATAGTGTAACCTATATAACAAACACCCAACAAAGTTATTTTGTTATATAGGTTTAATTTATAGATGGATGGTCAATGCAAAAATGCTGATCTATACAATATCCAAAGAAAACAAGACAGCAAAGTAGCCATAAAACCTACTGAAAGAAACCTCCAAATATTATATTATTTATTTATTTATTTTTATTTATTCATAGTCACCCAATTCAACCAAGTGACTCTGAGCGGCTTTAGAGCTTATTTATACTTTTATACCTGTGATAAATCCTTTAAGAACATTCTGAAATATGCTATATAATCCAAATGTTCTTTATCCATGCATATAAATTCGCAAAGAACCAAATCCATCTTGTTTTTTCTGCCATACACAGTAGCTAGAAGAGCTCCAATAATATTTAATACAGTTTGATCTTGCAATCTAAATATTTACAACTAGAATGCTTCTGTGTAAATCATCACCACTGAAAACATATCTATATTTTCTTCTTCAGTACATTTACACGGAAGGAAGCATCAGATTAGAACTTTGCCACAATATGCAGAACAGCAGGAACATCATATACAGCAGGAATCTAGAGTACAATAAGTTTTTTGTTGTGTTTCTTGGAACACTTCAGTACACAATTTCTATTTTGATGCAGAAATAGAGAACTCTAGTGCAGATCCAAAAACTCAGCACAGTCAAGGAAAACCATACATGTTCCTTATCGATACTGCAACTGCTGGGATTCCTAGCCTTCTGCAAAAGCATTTGGTTGACAAACTAGCTATAAAACTGTCACCTATCCCTGTCTTAAAAACTAACCAGTTTAGTTCAAGAAGCCATGGTCTAACTGTATATGTGATGGTGATTAAAAGTGCCTCATAAACTACCAATACTAATGTCATGGATATATTTACAAGTCTGTTCAATTGGACCAAGCTATAGGTTTTTAGACAACATTGCTAATATTTACAGCATAGAAATGTAGAAAAAATTTTTTAAATAGGTATTGTGGCTAAATAGTGATCGTGATGAGGATGGCATTTATTGAGATATTTTGATAAGTATTATTGCCTTAATTAAAAAAAAAATCCAGTTACACTTACATTTAGCCGCCTATGTCACCAGTCCAATCACCAATCTTTCAGAATGCAGCCCAGCAGGAATTTTCAGTAATCAAAACACAGATAGCAAAAAGGGGGAACGAAGTAAATGATATTGAAGTCAACCGTCTGCATATGGCACTGACTTCATATGTTATCAAATAACAAGCAGACACTGTCTAGAACACTTAGGGGTCATACTACTTATTTTATTCTAAAACAGAGATATAGAATAAGGTAACACAGCTCCCTATTCTTATAACTGTCTAGTTTACCTACTGTATGTATATAATACATGTTTCAACCTCTCACAATAAGTGAATATATTATTATAGATATTTACTCTATTTCTCTAATCTCTTCTGTTTTTCTACAGCAGCAATACAGTAGATAAGCAAACAATTGGTATCCTAATTTAGGACTAATTGAAAGAACAACCATAAACGCATACATAAAAGGAATAATTTTTTACAATGTTTTTGTAATTTTTTTAATGTTAAGATCCATCAGTCTCTTTTATAAATTACTTATGCTTAAACAAAGTTAAGTACAGCAGGAAAAATGGTATATTAAAACTTCAGGATCAATTTGGGCATTGCTGTATGCTTATGGAAGCTTATGGAAGGTCCAGTAGATGTTGCCTCATATCAAATCATATTGGACCTCAAAGAGCTTCTCCTGTATGGTCCTGAAGGATCCTATGAGCTGTACATCTTGAATGTGTTAAGTTAGAGAAGATTCAGGGAGTCTAGTCAGAAACATATTTGTTCATTCCATCAAATATAATCTACTTAAGCAATGAAAAATATAGCACTGCCATTGGATTTCTACTAAGGTTGTGTCTTAAAATTAAATGTGACTGTATTTGTACACTGTAAGAATGCACAATTAATGAAAGTCTTACTGATCAGATTTATAAATCAACTACTACAGAACACATGGAAGTTAGCTGTTTATTCTGAAACTGCTGAAGCTAACTCATGAGGGGAAAATAAATTGGAGACAGAGAAGTGCAGGATGCAACCCCTTAATTCAATCATTGACAAATTCATTTATAAAGCACTAAGTTTAGTAATTAGGAAAAGAGGTCCATTATTGCAGCAACCATTAGATAACAATCAGTGACCTTAATGATAAAATTGATGGGAAAAATGTAGAAAGTGCAAAATAACAAAATAACAAAAAGTACAGATTAATTGGGAATTTTTAAAAAACTCCATAATTACTGTTTATTTTTAAAGAACCCTACATGCAGTAATGGCAAATGAAAAAATCTTAAGAACAGCTGCATAGAAAAGCATAATCCCAGTAAGAATATACTTAAAACCAAAATAATCTACTGTTAATGTTCATATTTTATCAAGATTTAAGAATCTTATACATTTTTTCAATTAGTAGGAGACTTGTAATTACTGAAATAGCATATATTGTGCAACAGAATGAAATTTGTCCAGTAAGTTTCCATTCCTTAAGGCAGAGAACCAGTATCTCACAAAACATCTGTTGTCCTCTGATGATTTAAACCTCTGATTTCTTTTAACATGGCAGTTATATTATTTATTAAGTCCTTGCCCTACAAACAGTAAAGCAATGTCATTAAATCAGTTTAATTAGCAAACATAAAACTATATGACCTGAAACGTACATAGCTTTGTCTCTTCCTTAGTTTATCTCATATTGACATCAATCACATATTGCACAGAGAGACTCAAATGTGATTTTTTTTAAATTTCATGTTTAAAAACGAATAATAACTTATGTTACAAACAAAATGGGATCGGGTGCATTATGTATCCCGAAAAATTTCAACGTGCTAAGAAAGAAAGAAAAATCAGGCATCAAACGGAGACAATTGTTAGCAAAGAGTTTTTTTTTTAATTAAGCACTATAGTATTCATCAATACATTCATCAAATTTGTAACAATAAAAACAAAATTACTGAAGGGGAAATAAAAGAAGAAGAAAAGAAGCATCATGGGACCAGGCAATTCTGAGGAACTGCCTCTTCCTGATTACATCAGCCACCCCGTTAGATCCTGGAGGAAACATATGCAGTAGGTATACTCTAGGGGGCCATCAGCTAGGGACCTAGATTTGGTGGGTACCACAAGACAGGCCTTCTTTGCCATGGTATTCACCTTATGAAACATTTCTCCCCCTCGAAATTAGATCAGCTCCATCCGTTTTGATATTCCAGAAGGTTCTCAAGACTTGGTAATGTTATCAGGTTTCCAGGAAACGAGAGACATGCTTAGAAGGCTGGCTACTTTTAGCCCTATTCAACTAGGGCTAACTGTAAATATTCTATTAGAATATTTACTGATTATGTGATTTTTATATGTTTTGTATATATGTGGTTTTTATATGTTGTTTTACCCATTTGTTGTGTGTGCTATCCAGTGTTGCCTTCAATGTGATGATGAGTTATATACATTGGTTGGATGGATGGATGGATGAAAGACAAACAGACAGAAATATCACCACTGAACAGTCCCTGCCATCAACAACTGTTTTTCTTTCAAAATACATCAGTTAAATATTAAGATATATTTTACTGTTCCTTTTTTATTAATATATATATTCCACTATTTATCTGTATTTCTTTCAACTGGTTATATCAGCTAATTAAAAATCCTATAAAGGATTAAAATATAAATCATTCACATTATCTGAAGGCGAAAAGAATGGAATCCTTTCATATATTGTTAATTAATAGGTGGGGAGGGAGTCTTAACAGTGGAAACCTCCACCATTCACCCATATTCTTTTAATTTATCAAT
Source organism: Oxyrhabdium leporinum (assembly GCA_032468155.1). Taxonomy (NCBI): domain Eukaryota; kingdom Metazoa; phylum Chordata; class Lepidosauria; order Squamata; family Cyclocoridae; genus Oxyrhabdium; species Oxyrhabdium leporinum. The sequence continues at coordinate 21,125 of JANHFL010005088.1, forward strand.
GCTCTTTCCATCACAATTTAAGCTATCAGATATTATCTTTCATAATTTAACATGCTACTAAATTTAATATATTTTTTTGTCACTAATCATGAGTCAAATAGAGTCACAATAAATGGGACATGAGGATTACACCAGTGTCTTATGAAATTAGAGACATTAGAGAAAAGACATTATCTACATTTATTGATGGCTGGACACCTATTATGGACTTTTTGAGTAAAAATGAAAGAAAATGAACTTGTAACATGGTTTTGATGGTTAGATAGGATAGATTATACAAAGAGTAATATGATGTAACTTTAGAGAGTGGGGTTAAAATATATTTGTACTTACGTTTATTTTTATTTTATTTTATTATTGTAGCCTTTATTGGTTTTACAATAAACTCCAAGGTGGAAAACATACTCAACGTATCTTTCTGCTCCTATTTTCCCTTCAACAGCAACACTGTAAGGTGAGTTGGGCTGAGAGAGAATGACTGGCCTAAGGACACCAAGCCGGCTTTCATGGTTAAGGAGGGGGACTAGAACTCATGGTCTCCCACTTTCTAGCCTAATGCCTTAACCACTAGACCAAACCAGCTCTTATATTCTCCTCTCAGCCCAACCAAACCTCTCAAGTTTGGTGTTGTGAAATTTTTTTTTTTAAAAAGGGAAGAACTCGTTTAAATAATTTAGTCGCTTGGAGAAAAGGCAGGGTATCTAATAATGGCTAAACCTGGTTGTGGCCAACTGGGGGTCCCAATGGGGGCTACTAGAGGTGGTAAGAAGATTAGGAGAAGATCTCACCTTTACCTACTTTACACATTAGTCCTTTCTGTCAGTTTTTTGTTAATGTTTTAATTTTTAATGCTTGATGTTTTTTAATATCTTTAATGCTGTAATTGTTTTATATGGTGTTTTATGACATTGGAAGCTACCTAGTCACTTGACAGTGAGATCAGTAGCATATAAATGCAATAAATAAATAAATAAATAAAATACTAACAAAGGGCATAGAATACATCACCTTTCTTGCTAACGTTAAGTTGTTGAAGTATTTATTTTATAATACTTATTTAGATATAAGCTATAACTGAAGCCTTGAAGGCAATATTTTCCTTGACTCATTGTGTTAAGCATAGTTTGTAAATAGGCCAACTATTTGTTAATATAGGTAATATACGTATAATAGGTACACTTTTGTTAATAGGCCACTACCGACTGGTCTATGTGCAGTGTGCACCAAAATTTAGGTGACCAGAGACAAATTACATATTACAATATTTTTTCTAAAGAAAATGTTATTGTGCTTAGAAATGTTCAAAGGTCATTTAAGGAAGTATTTAGAAGAAAATGGTAGTCAAATGAAATATTTAATGTAATTTGCATAATAAATTGTCTAGAGAGCCTGATGTTTGGTACACCCTGTATTGTGCTAACTACCAAAATTTTATAACATAGTAAAACACTTGATGCAATATAGGAATCCAATTTAATCAATCTATTCTGCAGGATTATTCAAAACAGAGATAACTAGCATATCCCAGGAAAAACTGCAGCACATGACAGATAAAAGCTCATCAATAGATTTTCCGCTTTTATGAAATCCTGCAGATACTGCATATTTTCAGTGGATCTAGTTTTTCTTTGAATATCAGCAAGCTGAAAATGTATCTACCAAGGTGTTTAAGCTTAAGAAGAGCTGAGGACTGGGTAAGTGACATTCTGTCCATCTAATTTAATTACATTACATTAAAATTGCAAGATTTCAATCAGCAACACTTCAGAAGCCCAAGGCTACTTTTTCCTATAATAGTACACGCTATTGCTTATGTTCTGGGTATTCCATCACACAATCAAAAGCTCCTCTAGCTTCTGGAATGCAAGTACTGCTTTAAGGAGAATGATAACTTAAAAACTTTCTGAATTATACATTAGCTTCCCTCTGTGCAGGCTTTCAAAGGGAGATATAAATAATCCCTCCTATTTATTTATAATCCACCTTCTGGATTTGCTTCATTATTACATTTGTAAATTGCCTTTCTGCAAAGGTCCCCAAGGCAAAGTGTAAAAGTTCAGAGAAATGATACCATCTAATTCTGTTGAGGCTGCTAGCAAAATTTCCACTGATCTGGTGGAAATATCGGTAAGAAGAAGCCAATTATATCACTGTTCCAAATGAAGGTGTTGCTTTTTCACCCTGCATGTTGGGTTTCTTTCCCTCAATCTTCTGCTATCTAAAAATGCTGAACTTTAACTCTATGGGAGCTGGTATAAATAGACCTATGCTGATTTCAAAGCATTTCCAGAGCAAGTTCCTTATTACATCTAGGATTGACCTGTTACTGTAATGTGGAATTTAACTTGGTTTATAATTTGGTTAAAACTGGGACCTCAGATGCTTCCCAATGGAAATGAAAAAAATAACTGACCTGACCTGAATAGAATATAGAAGACATTATAACTCAGTACAGATCTACTGCTCAGAGACAGGTATTTGATTCTGACTGATCTAAAGCACATATCTTAGCTAATAGGTGTCGTACAGATGTGCAGGAACTATTATTGCCAGAAATCAAAGTTGTCGGCTAGAGAACTATAAGCACAACACCTCTAAAGTGAACTAGATTGAACATGACTTAGCTACCACATGACATTTAGTAGTTTTTTGAAGGGAAAGAAAACCATATAAAAAGTGTGGTTCTATTATTCAGACCTCAAAATTAGGAATGAAGCAGCTGTACCATGGGACATGTTCACTTTCTATGGATACACTGTGTATGATTTGTGAAGTTTAATTGGAATCCAGCTGGGGTTAATCGGTTTTTCCACCTTCCTTGCTGCTTTTATTTCTTTCAACACAACAGATTAACAGGTTGAACAGGAAATAGAAACAACTCCATCCGTCAAATGCTACAGGATAGAAATTGCGAGCTGGAGAAAATAATGTTTGGTTTTTTTGGAAAAGTATAAGCAAATTATATTGAAGTAAAGAAGAGGTGGGGAAATACACAAAGACTTTACAATTCAAATTAGCAATGATGCAACACCCTTGTTGCATTAACACACCCGGAGTCTTTTACAACTTTACCATTCTGGGTTTCCTAGAGAAAAGCATTTTTCAGTCCTGCAATTTTTCCCAAATGTAATTCAAGTGGAAGGCTGAAGTTCTATTCAACTGTGGGGTCTTTTCAGCAATAGGAAGCCAAAATGTAAATTGTCCTGCAGAATTGTCCATCATATAATTCCAACATGTTGCTTATTCTCTTTACTTATCCAAGAACAATCTAGGGAGATCAATAAACATACATAGTTTATTTCTTAATTCTGATGTAGGCAAGAGATCACCTTTGGAATGAGAGGAGAGAGAAAATAGCTACCTAGAACCAATGTGTGTATATCATGTGCTTAAATGCTTTTAGGCTATAGAACAAATCTGAAGGACAAGAGACCAAATTTTCAGCTCCCTATTAACATAGCAATTCCACAGAACTTCCAACAAAGCAACACAATTGGCATGGCAACGATCTTTTCTTTGATCCCACTCTTTTCTTTTCCAAAAGAATGTCATGTGAGGGAAGCCTGGCATTTTTTTTACCTGATACTATGGATGGTAGCAGGCCTGAGAAAAGAAAGAAAATGAAAGAACAAAACCTTCCCTGAATATTCTTGACTTGTAATGCAGATATGGTTGCAAATTAAACATCAAAAGCTTTGTGACTATTACCACAGCATGTCTCCCCAATCTCCCCCTTTCCAGGTAATACAATTCCTCTTTTTTCCAATCGCATTACTAATGGATACTATTATCTTGCCATCCACCAATGTCATTCCATCTACCTTAATATTTCTATTTTCCTACAGCTTAGCCCAGCTGACTTTGTAAATGACTTCCTTCATTTAACAAAAACTTGGAAGTCCCTCAAATTGAACTTGACTCCTGATAAATACATGAATATATCCATGTGATTTGGTGCAATAGGACAAAACGTTCTTATTCCTAGTGCAGCCTAAAGCTTTATAATTCCCTAATGCTCTCCCTTCCTGTCCAAACTTAATTGCCATATGATCAGCTGAATAATCTATTAATTTTAAAAAATGGTAATGTTGCCACTATTCCATTAAATGTTAGTGAGTAAATGTTTGGCAGTGGGTAGCATGCTGAATTTAAGATGATAGGATTCTGGTCCAAATTCTACTCAATTCTCTACACGCCTCAGAATAATATTACTTTACTATAACCTTGCATGTTTCAGCGTATCTCAGCCCCACCTCATACTGATGATAAGAAATTTTGTGTGGGAAAAGCTATTATGCTAACTCTTGGATTAAAAACTGCTGAGGTGGACAGATGAAGAGTATAATGCATATATAATAAAGCAGCATTTCATATCCTCTGGAAATCTTATAAACAACATCTTCCAATTTAATTGACCATCTTGCCTAAATAGATACTGACACACCAAAAATTGCAATGGAAAAATAGATAAAGCAGCATACCAATAACTGAGCCAACTTCCAGCTCCCAGTGTTCAGGGTTACATCAGAAAAGCTGAAACATGTGAAATGGAGATACTCTGACTCCTTGGTTGGCATCTTCAGAGGCAAAATGAACAGACCACAAGCAACTTTGCCTCTGAAGATGCCACACACAGCCCAACACTGTGCAATCAAAACATATCATACCTTTAAAAATGTTCCTGTGGAGAGCTTAAGCGTCAAAGTATTTTAGAGGTACCTTATTAACTTACAGTATACAAATATCTAATGCAATGATATCTAAAAAGTTAGGACAAATGATACAATTGAGACAGGTTTCATTTGTATGCAATTTATTTTGCTATTCAGCTAAAGCCCTGTACCTAATTACCATTAATGTAAACGTTATCACGCTCTCTTTGAATAACCAAAAAAGAGAAAAAAGTAGATATGCCTTCAGTTAAACAGGATGGTTTCTCCTAAGCACCTGTGTTGTAATATTTATATTTAATTTATATTTCTTGGTTTAAAACATACACTTGAATCTCTATCCCCATCATTGTGTGGAGTTTTATATGACATAAAACAAAACAATATGAGTTTGCAGGATCTGTTTATCAGCTTAGTTTACACAATATTTATTTATTTATTTATTTTTACATTTATATACCGCCCCATTCCGAAGACTCGGGGCGGTTTACAGCTTATAA
>JANHFL010005088.1:35273-47648 GCA_032468155.1 Oxyrhabdium leporinum
ATCTATCTATCTATCTATCTATCTATCTATCTATCTATCTATCTATCTATCTATCTATCTATCTATCTATAATTTATTGGCCACCCATCTTACGACAGGGTAACTCTGGACAGCTTACAATATTAAAAAATAAAACTATATAAATAGAATGATTCAAAACTTTAAGACACAAAATGTAAAATACAAAATATGAGTTAAAAGATGAGGAGGAAGGAAATAGGATGAGCAGGGGGGAGGTGAGATCTGATATTAATCTATAAGCAATCTCCAACATGAAGCCCCTCCTTTGGACCTCCAGGCCAACCAGCAGAGCCAGTCTATTGAAGGAATTGATAAGTGGATCACTTTACCAGAATAAGAACTATTTTTAAAGCTAAGAAAAAAATAAAAATAGAAAAAAGTTTATGCAAAGCTGAGGGCTGGGTCAAGAAGATGTCATATAGATTTGGGATTAAACTCAAAGGCAGATGTGGCCCCTTTGGAATAGTCATGAAAGAAAGGCAGAAAGAAAGAAAAGTTCTCTGAATTCTTCCCATTTGCTTTTATTCATGAAAAGGGTAGAATTTGCTACTAGAAGACAAAACAATAACACCAAATATGGATAGCTTTTAAAAAAAGGAGTTGGTAAATATGTGTAAATAAAGTGATAAAGGAGCATATATGTGTCAGGATCAGGAGCAAGAGGTCTCAAACCTCAGTTGCTAAATAACCTCTACAGGAGAACATTATTGGCCTCACCTACTCTTTGGGATTTCTTCTAAACAGCCACTTTGGAAACTCTAGGCTGTTCTAAATAATTTGTTGTCTGGGTCAGCAGACATAGTTTCTCAGATTCTTATGTTTAATAAGATTAGGAACCTTGTTTTTTGTCTCACTAAAAATATCCTTTCAAATTATATACTTAATCCATTCTCAAAGTATGTTATTAAAAAAATAGTCCCTTTTTGCATAATAGCAACTTACTGGACTGAATTATAACTAGAGAATGAGATGAGCCCACCAAAGGCAAGAGAAAAAGAATAAAACACTTGGGCTCCAGCATCTAGCCAGGTGACGGGGTTAGCCAATTCTGCCACCTGAGGAAGAAGAAGGAGAAAAAAGGTTTTAAAACTTAAGCCACAGGACATCTGTAGAGAAAAGTACATTGTATAAAAACAGTGCCTTTGAGCATGCAATGTATTCATTTACAAGAATTTGTGGAAGGGGAATCTCTAGCCCTCCACCCCACCATTGGGACTATCTTATTCTATCTAGAGCATGGCCAAAGATCAAGAAACAGATTATTGTTGGGTACCAATCTATCTACGACCTGTAGATATCAGATAAACAGCATTGTTCAGACAGACAGGCAAAGGAAAGCCTTTTGGCATCGGTAAACACAGTTAGTTAAGCCAAAGTTTGCCAATATAAACTTTCCCTTTAAAAATGAACATATTGACCATTCCCACCCATTTCTGTCAATGTGGTCCTTCAGGGATAGAGAAAAGGACCTTTCCCAGGTCTTTAATTCTCTCCCTTTTTTTAAAGCTAGATATGGCAGGATTTGAACTACCGTAATTACATGTAAGTTGTGTTTATTTCTACTAAGCTGTCGTCTTTCTTGGGTTCATGTAAAGATACGGACATTCTTAGGAACCCCAACCCCTTACCAATAATATCATTTCTGTGCAAATACTTTTCTGGAAACATATTCCATTTCTTGATTTATAGCAAATGGACACAGTTTGATGGGATGGGCCACAATTAAGTAATTCCTGAGGGTTGCAGGAATTTATCTGGCAATGAAAGGATCACTTGAAGAGGCAACATTGAAATTAGGGCCCTAGATTGTTTTACAGAGGGAGGAGATTTAAAGGTAGGAATGAAAACAAAAAACCCCAGGGAGACAGTCTGCTGTCAACCCTTTTTAAACGTTCCTTTGACTTACTATTGAAATGTAAGCTTTGTCAGTGTGAAATGTTGTCACTTTGTACAACCCTGCTTCTTTATCTCACACATTCACGTGTGTGTGTGTGTGAGAGAGAGAGAGAGAGAGAGAATAAAATAATAACAGCATGCACATTCCAACAAATGGCTATTTCCTATTAGAACTTGGAAAAAAACCCTCCTAAATTGTATGAATTATGTGTATGGGATTTCTTGCAGGGGTCAAAGTAACTTCATCTTTGTGTGGTGTTGTTTTTTTTTTCCTAATTTCTGTGCAACTTGACTCAGAAAGACAGGCTGGGTTTAGCATTACAAAATAATTAACTGCGTTCCATTCATTAGTTTTCTTAGGTCAGCTGAAAAAGCATTCTAATTCTGAACTGCCTTTTATAAAAATTGCCTGACGTTTGCCAAAGCAAAAGCTGCACAGATGAAACTCCAGTCTTCATAAGTGAGGAAAGATATTCCTTCAACATGCAAATGTCCCAGTAATACATTAAGCCAGGGAACATTGACTTACAATGTTTCTCTTATTTAAAGGACTGATAATAGTAAAAAAAAAAAACACCAGTGCAAATTGTATTAGAATTGGAATTATCACAGCTCTTTTGATGTTAACTTAATAACATTTTTTATTTTCTTGAAATACACAAGTAATTAATACTTACGTCTGGTGTAAACAGAAAGACAATACCACTGGTAGCTCCTTTCAGAGTCAAGCCACGGATCAGGAAAATGGTCAGGACAACATATGGAAGGGTTGAAGTCACATATACTGCCTGAGGAAAAATATGTACAACTGAGAATTGTAATATCTACGTCACAAAATACTGTTCACAGGCCTACCAATAATTTCAGGTTGCAAGATACAAGAGACATGGTCTTTTCAATGGAGATCACAATAGCTCTAGAACTACCCTTCTCATGATTCTATCCTGATAGACTTTAAATACTTAGGCCTGTTTTTGGAGATGTTGGAATGGTTTTGAATTGGTTACTTGCTTTTGGATAATTGCAGAATAATTCTCTCGATCATTTGGCTGAATTGTTTTCCTTTTCTATTTCAGTTTAATATTTTAGATACTGGCTTTAGTTTATAACAATTTATGTCATGAAATATACCTTTGGTCACTATGAGTCAGTATTTTGCAGTCTGATCTTCCTATAAAATTGTGTTCAGGATAGACTTGTATTATGGAATGCTTCAATAATACTATAAACAATACTACAGACCAATTATGGGCAAGGTACGTATCTCCATTTAAGGCAGAACGCCTATTAAATCTGAAAGTATGGACTATTCGCAAATTTTATATTTCAACATTTGAAGTGAAGAAAATACATGGAAATTTGTGGAAAATATGTTTCACAATAACACTTGGTGAGGAATGTATTTCATGCATATTATAGATAGTCCCCAGTTTAAGAGTGAGTTCCAATCTCAGGGTCTATCCTTAAGTCAAATTTGTATGTAAGCTAGAACAGTATCATTGCATAATAGTGTATAAATAGTGTATAAATAACTATTATCCAATTCAAGTGTAATGAACTTGAACTATTGTGTATTTAACTTCAATCATTGTGTATTTAACACTATTTTTACTACAGTAAGCTCCATTCTTAACTATGGGTTGTCCTTAAACCAAGTCATTCTCAAAGTGCAGATTTATAAAATATACTTCTGCGGGGGTGGGTGGGGAGGTTACTTTCTCTAATTTGGCTCACATCTTGCAGATACCATATAAAACAAGAACCATGTAAATAAGGTCACATAAGAAAGGAATCATGGCTAGCAGCAACTTCTTCTCTCCCACTTATCTAGATGTTACCATGGAAGGTGGGACATAGAAGCAACTCCCTCATAAATGACTTTTTTTTCTGAAGTAACATCACATGCAAAATACTCACTGACACCACATTATCTGCAATTTCTCTGCTGTTTGCAGCTCCCATGCTATGATGTTCGGGTCTTTATTAACAGCAGAACTGGACATTATGTGGTCAGGGAATGCGGTGACTGGGAAAATGTGTAGTGGAGATCTGGCAGGCAGCAAGAAGAACATCTTGCCCTTCCTACTTATTTTTCACCAATAATTGCTCTCCCACCTACTATCGAAACTAGGCTGTTTTCCAATTTCTAAACTCAAGCTGCAAGAAAATGGTTGTGAAGAGACTATTTGATCTGTTTTTTCTCAAAGAGGGTGCCCTGGAATAATTTGCAACAGAAAGAATCATAAATATCAAGAGCATTTTCCCCTCTAAGCAAAAAGAAGATTGAGGTACCTTTCCTGTTGTTTCAATCCCTCTGATTGTGCACACATATAGCACTGCCCAGGCACAAACCAAGCAGAGCAAAAGCCACCATTGTATATTTCCAGAATCGTCAATAGAACTTGTGATGTTTAAGGTCTTCCTGTACCAAAAATAATCCACTGGAGAGCTCTTTGCACATTCCTCTGTGAAATCTGGAAACAAGAAGACATTCGATGACTTGTGCCAGATTTTCTTTTTTAAGCAGCAGCATATGAGTTTGACAAAGAAAGAAAACAGTCATGAATTCAGATATTTTCAGATGAACAATTTAAAATTAGGGTTGTAAACTGTTGAGCAATTCATAATTTGAACAAAGTCAACTTCATAAGTTTAAAAAAAAAACATTTATTTTTTTTGTACTTAAAATATTAGAAAACTCATAAATTTCAAGAGCCAGTATTCAGCTCAATTTGCTAAAATTATACCTGACTTGAAGGTCTTCCAAAACATAAGAAGGCCTAAGAACAGGAAAATATTGGTGATGTGTTGCCTTTAGGAGATAATTTCAGATGATGGTTGCTTTTATGAAAGCACATAGAAGAGCATCTTACATTTATGTTCCAAAACATATGTGCATGTTTTTATGGATCTGCTTATAAAATAATGACCAAAGTCATCCTTGCATATTTTATATACCTCATTTAATGTGCCCTTAAGCCTCACCCTCAACTGAGGATGACAGAATAAAACAAACTGCTTCATGTAGCACAACAAAGAAGAAATATTGTGATGAAGACAGAACATATTGTTTGAACTTGTAAAGTACTTGTAAAGTGCTATCAGCTCCTGCTTTTACCAAAGTCTAGTTGAGTCTACTTTGGATAGCACAATGACTTAGATGGCGTTGGTTGAACCATGGCCTGAGTGAAGAATTTTGGTTGTACTTAATTCCTATCAATTGGAAAATGCCACCTTCTATATAGTGGCAGAATTTGGGAATTACCATGCCATGTGGTCATTTTCTGGACTGTTTGAGCGATGTTTGTGGATGTATTCAAGTTGAAATATATTCTCAATAATGCTAACAATTTTGGTAGTGTCCCCTTAGAAATGGAAGGGGATGCACACTGGAATCATGCTTTGGATTTTTTTGAGCTGTCTGTTGGAAGAAATATCCTTCTGGGTTCAGTTCTAAGTGGGAAAAAGACACTGGAAACATGGAAACTGCTTGGAAGGATGGTTTTAATGGTGGACAGGAGCACATGGTTTGTGGTCCTGGCAGAAAAGGGATCACATGGTTTGAAGATCTTGGGTGAAGAAGAAAAAGGGCCGAGATGCTGAGAATCCCTTGGCTTTATACCCCCCTGGCTTTGAACTTCCTGGGGCACAGAAGTTTATCCTGATTGGTTGTCAGACTCCCATGGGGCCTTGCAGGGGTAGCTTGTTTCAATCTTGCTGGGTGATGTAATTTTCCCAGGTGCCATGTGCTGAGATGGGTAGAGGGCAATTATATGGCTCTGCCCGAAGGAGGTAGATCTTTGTTATGTAGAATAGACTGGCTCAGGCCTTAATGGCCCATTAACAAAGGGGGGATGGGGACTGAGTTTCTATTTCTCTGAGTTTCTCTTTCTCTTTCAGGGAAAATATTCTGGCTTTTTTGTCTATCCTAAAATATTTCATTTTTCTAGGAGAGGGGTGGATTTTAACTTCCAACAGGTACATGCAACGAGGCCCCTGGACACTGGATTGAAGTGGCCACTGCTGAATTTAATCAGTTCATTTCAGTGATTTAATTGAAGGGGGACTCTTGAATTTTTGACTCAAAATTTCCCAAACAAGGGTCTTGGGAAACATTGGATTACTGCAAATTAACTTATGAAAATAAAATAGTCACTTTGCGCATGCCTAATGTTTAGCATCCACGAATGCCACTGTTTCCTATTTCTTCAGTTATTTTCAAAAGACTATTTAGTAATCCTGCAGTGTGGGACTTAAGGTGACACTCTGTAGCAGTAGCTGAGGATGAAGTTGAAGCCTAGGGGTGGTGGCAGCTGTCTGAGACTGCTGATGGCCCCAAACCTCCACTCCTGCCCCAGTATCAACGCTATCCCTGAGGAGTATTACTGTGCATGGCAGCAAAAAGGGCAGGATGGAAGGCAGGCAGGTAGGAGAAGTTTAAGAGAAGATAATCCCTTGCCTTATTAAGGTCTGGGTCTGAGAGAATCCAAGCCAGGAATGACTTGGATCATGGTGGGTCCTCACGTAAGGACCAGTGGCATTAATAACAGCAATGGAGAGTGTTGGGATTACTATAGCTAAGAGATGTGGTTACATGATGTTTTACCTAAAGACCACATTGACTTAGAGATAGAAATTACAGGCCCAATTACTGTTGTAAGTCAAGGAATGCTTGTATATCACAAATAATCCTTGCCAACATGGCCAGTGTTCAAGAACATTAGAATTTTACTCCTAGAGACATAGAAGATCGCCTGTTGGGAAGAGTAATTCAGTGTGTGGTATCAATCAATTGCAGTAATTAAATCATTTTACAGTTGGTTTTGCAGAGTTATGATGTTATCCCATTTATTACAAGATCCTGGCTAAGTGGGATGACTTAAGAAATCGAGGAAGCAGCCTCTTGGGGGGGAACCCAAATAGCAGCAGTCAATGTTTGACTGAATCAAGACCACTAACTAAGATTTAATCTAATTTGGCCTTTCCACCTACTTGAAGTATAATCCGATCCTGAAATGAAGAATAAACAATAGTACAACAACCGTAACAGAAACTCCCCTTGTTAATGGGAAACATAGATGGATGTTGGATATTGAAATATTTCAAGGAACCAAAAGAAGCCAATATTTAAAAAGAACACTTTCTTACAAGAAATTTAAGTGTAAGAAACTATCCCCTTTGCCTTCTTTCATCTCTTAAAAGTTTGAAAAAGTCACACATAATTGGAGGAGATTAATTTCATTTCTATGTAAGATTTTTGGGTTGCAGCTGCACTGAAAATAACATTCAATAGGAAACATGCCCGGGGCTGAGAAACAGAGAATTTTTTTGTGAAATTTGATTGTGTTATTCTTACTCATTATGAAAAATATAGAAACTAACACGAGCTGCATGCATTTGTGCTAAAAACATAAGAGTCTGTAAACATATTTCTAAATATATTTTGTAAAAAAATATTTTTGTAATTATCTATAAAGAAATTTGTAACTTTCTATCTTCACATAAGAACTGTGTAGCAAGGTAAGGAGAATAACTTATTTTCATAGTGCCAGAAATAGACCCTATTTTCATTACAAAGCTTGTATTTCTTCCAGTTACAATTTCTGTCTTTGCCCCAATATTTTCATCCATTAATGAAACCAATTTTTAAAAAGCCAGGGGAAAGAATTCACTGAAATGGGCAATCTAACATAAATTGGTTACAACCATTGGAAAATTGCTAAATGAATTAATTCACAATACACATGCTATCCAGAAAAGGCTTAGCTATTCACAGCGCTATACACAAGCTCAGTGCTGGTTTGTATGAGATGTTGAGATGAGCTGGTTTGTATGAGATGTTGAGATGAGCTGTATTCCAAAAGTAAACTCAGATATGGGGTGGCATACCCTCAGGATTATGCAATGACTAATACTGGTATGAATGCTACAGGGGGATAGAATGAGTTTAGTAAACAAAAGCAAGTACAGAAGCAAAGCAAAAACGTATTTGGCCTAAAGATTAGCCTAGTTTTTGCTTTATCAGTGGATGGAAAAATACCAAGCCAGGCAAAAACATTTCTTTTTCTAGATAAGATCAAAAGCCGAATTACAGTAACCATTTCCTTGATGTGGAAAAAACTTGTGCAAGTCAACCATTGGTGAGAATCCAGCAAAACAAGGTGGACTAAACCGCTTCATCATATGGTCTCTTAGTTTAGCAAGCCAGAAGACTGTGGCTTCACATGAACTGCATGAAGTATACCTATGTTTCCATGTTGCCTAAAAGAAAGCCTGTCAAAATTCAGACTAATTCCATTACAAGCACAGGACAGGAAGTGCTGGGCAAACAGGTTTTGCTTCCAGCCACTTGAACAGACTGATCATAATTGTTTTTGTTTCTTAAAATAATAGCTACAAAAAATAGAAATGCTCACTTAAGACTGTACAGGTAGTCCTTGACTTACATCAGTTCATTTAGTGACCATTCCGAGTTACAACAGCACTGAAAAAAAGTGGCTTATGACCATTTTTCATAGTTACAACCTTTTGTAGCGTTCCCATGATCATGTGATCAAAATTCAGATGCCTGGCAACTGGTTCATACTTATGACTGCTACTGTGTCCCCAGGTCATATGATCATCTTTTGCAACCTTTTGAAAAGCAAAGTCAGTGAGGAAGCCAGATTCATTTAACAACTGGGTTACTAACATATCAATTGCAGTGATTCACTTAACAACTGTAGTAAGAAAGGTCATAAATCGGAGCAAAACCCACGTAGCATTTCACTTAATAACAGAAATTTTGGGCTCAGTTGTATTGGACTACCTGTATTGTATCCAACCATCATACTTAGCCATATCGTAGTTGGTTGGCTTCTACCTTAGCATATTATTTCACAATGCTTTTAGCTAAGCATCCTGTATTGTGACCGGCTTCTGCGGCTTACGTGACCCTGTGACAAGGAACTGCAGCTAAGGGGATTCAAGGGGACTTTAATGGAAACTAAGACAAAATAATAATGAGACCAAAAGAACATGTATTTCAATTTGTCAGCAATGAGCAATGTTTTTAAATGGCAGGTGTCTTGTAAGTATCTGTAGTAGAACAGGATTTCTAGACAGATCACTAGAAAAACCAAACCACTAAATGACTAATATGTGCCAAGATCTACTATAAGATTATTAGTATAGGTACAAAAAGAATGCTGAATGCTTATTTGTTATTATGTAATCAACTTGGCAAATAATAACTTCAAAAGATAATTGCAAGGCATCATCATTACACTGTCAGGTTAAAGCATTTTAAAAAGAGTGGGGTGGGGATTCTCTCCCAAAATCTTTGTATAAATCAGTGGTTCCTATTATTAACAGACACCCCTTCCCCAAATGTTACAATTACTACCTTTAGGGTTGTATTACAGAGAAACCTTCCTAAGTAGAAAACAGTAGTTTCTATGCTGAGTTTTTTGTAGAGAACTGACTATAATGATACTTGATTTTTTAGTTGCAACACTACATTGAATAGTAGTTGAAAATAAGAAGCATGACCATACTTCATATTGGTAAAGTGAAGATGGATCTGTGAAAAACCTGTGTCCCAGAATAGTTCATACTCAGTCTTCTCAAACTTATTATATGGTCCATATTCAAAAGTGCATCAGAAAGTTCAAAGCGTGACAGCTAACATTCTAGAATCGATGATATTATGTACCTCAACCTTCAGTGGGCAGGAAATGCTAGAATGCATGCTCTTCAACCAACCATTATCCTTTTTTTAACCTATCCAGAATCCTTTCTTCACTCCAAGTAAATGTGTGCAAAAAATCCCCTTGCCCAAGAGGCCTGAAGGTTTCTGCTGTTGACTCTCTGTAGCCCTAAAATGGGGAACTGAGCAGGAGGGGTTACTGCAACATTTTGATGTAGACCTCATAAATCCATGACTACAGGCTGTACACTCACATTCACCTCTTCTGATACTATTTCAATCACAATGTTCTTATTAGGGTCTATTTGTAGAATCATGGAGTCATCAAGGATACATGATGCATAGGAGCACATGTGCCTGAATGTCTATGCAAGGGGAAAAATACCTGGCAAAGTTTCCCTCAAACAGAAACAGCCAATGAAAAGTTGCAGCATTCTCCTAAACAGTCTATCATCATGGATAACAAGGGGGGGGGGGGGAAATGAAACAAATAAGAAACCAAATTCTAATTCAGGAACCATATTGGTTTTTTTTACAACGCTTGAGGTTTCAATTCAATATCTATCCAATATTCTTAGCTGTTTACCATTTTCGGGAACCTGCTCTAAAAGGAGTAGAGACTGATTTGTAACACATAGCTGACACAGAACCTCTTATGCTTTCAATGGAATTCAAAGCCAGTTCACCTACAGCCACCTTCAATTTTGCTTTCATTTATGCCTCCTAACAGAGGGATAAGTGGATGTTACAGTAGAAAAGCTGCAAATTCTTAGCATAGGTTCTGTAAATGATTTCAGTTTTACCAAGAGAGGAGAAAAGAACATAGGTTACACAGGCCACAAATTGAAAAGATTAAATCCATTTTGTTAGTTCTCTCTCCTGGGCTGGATTTCTCTTCTAAAAATTTTCTCCACACCAATATTCTTTGATAGCTTGAATCTATTGAACATTTTTTTTTAACTGGAAACGAGAATGGCTCAAAAACAATAAATGGCCTTTACCCACTACTTTAAACATCAGAGTCTAGTAAAGCAAATAGAGGACAAAACTCAGAAGCAAACTGTTGTTCAAAGCCATCAAGAGGGACCTTGGGAGGGGGGGGAGGGGAGAGAAAGAGTCTGAAATTTATCATGGTTAGTTCCAGAACAGGAGCTAGACACTGTTTGTACCCCGACACTGAAGATGCTGTGGTGGGTAGCCATTTTTTTTTACTGTACAGCAATTTGCCAAAAATGAACTATTTCCAATTTTTTTTGCATATCTATCTCTAATTTGTATGGAGATTCCTTTGCAAAAAGTATGTGATGGGGTCTCCTTCTGTCTTTCTTTTCACTTTATCAGGAGGAAATTTGGAGAAATGTATAGCATTTGAGAAGATCAAAGTGGCTTAACAAGTCAATGAATAAACAGGATATCCAACCAATGAATAAATGGTATGGGTGTGTGTGTGTGTGTGTGTGTGTGTGTGTGAAATATCCAAAGATATATAATTTCTGATGATTATATGTGTTAACTTTCTTTGTCGTGAGAATTCTTTGCTTTGCTGTTACACTTGATATGTTATTGAATTACTAATTAACTTTATTTATTCATAGTCAACGAAAGTCTGACCACTTTTCAACATTCATCAATACAATATAAAGTATCCACTGTGCGAGCAATGAAGAACAGTAACTTAATAGACAAAATCTAATATACAGTGCTAGGTTATCAGAGATTAGTTTACTTTTTCCCCATATTTCAAGAAAAAGCCATATGGGATTTAAATGAAAGCATTATGATTGTACAATTTGCTTTTCATTTATTAGCTTCATCTTGGGCCTGATATACAGTTAGTCTAGTCTTAAACAGAATTTTAAACATTGGGGGAAAAAAGAAATAAAAAACAACACTGCTACATTTAGGAATGTTAATTTAGTTAAATATACATTAGACTATATTTCAACCTCATAATTAAGTCCTAGTTGATAGCACTGAAATAAAGTTCTAATTTTAGTTAGAATCATACAACACAATGTAGAAAACCATTCATGCATTAACCATTAGTCTTTCTGGAGAAATGTATTTGTTTTAAATAATAACTGTTTCCGAAAGCATATTTCATGCCAAAAACATAAGAAAAAAAATTAAAAGTGCCTTTTCTGTGGAAAGTTATCCAGAAATTAATACTACTAGTATAAGAATCATACACTTATGTACCTGTATATTTTCCCACAAGCCATGGCACACTAAGAAAACAAGCACAAGCATAAATCTAGTTACCTAAATTTATTTATTTTTTAATCTATTTATAAAAAATTTGGAAACTCTCCCATTTTAGCCAGATCCCAGAAACATGCATTTATAAAGAAGACAACATGAAGCCTTCATTCTGTGATTGCAGATCATACATTCTCTGCCCCTGCCACAAGTTTTTTTTAATATTAATAAAAAAGAACCAGAATTGCCCCTAAAATAAAAAGTGACAAACCAGCCTGCAAGTAATACTGAAGATCTTGTCCCACTGGTAAATCTTGCCATGCCTGTCCCCAGGATGGTCATCTTGAACATGCTCAACCACTGTCTTCTTCCAACTATCAAGAGATATTCAAGACAGCCTTTCCCATCTATGTGGCCTCCAGAAAAACTGGGTCAATTCTAGGAATTCTCAGACAGGATGTCAAAACCAAACATAATAAAACATCATATAGCGATAGCAATAGCACTTATATACCGCTTCACAGTGCTTTACAGCCCTCTCTAGGGCTGACTTACAGAGTCAGCCTATTGAC
>JANHFL010005089.1:0-13984 GCA_032468155.1 Oxyrhabdium leporinum
TGAACCGCTAGATTGAATCAGCAGAAGTGGCCTGCAGTTCAACACTCTAACCACTGCGCCACCTAGGCTCTTATCATCTAAGTTTATGCTCCAACCACCCATGCAGAAAAATATGAGTTGGGTTTTATGATCAAGTTCAATTTGAAATTAGCAGAACTTACAAGTAAGATGCATTGCTTATGATTAGAGACTAAAATGTCAAAGTTGGAAACATTAAAGAAGAAAATGTAATTGAATTGTAAACTGAATGAAACTGCAGTGTAAGCTTAGGAAAAAATGTTGTTGCTTTAAGAGTTAGTCTCCCTAGAGTATAGATAAGGGTGATCTGTGTTCTTATATGTGTCTTAATGTTAATCAGATTAATTATTTTTAATAATATAGTTTCAATCAAATGTAATAGTTTTCCCTACTTCTGGTGTGAAACATTACATTCAGATATTAAGATTTGTTAAGTCTTTATAATTTAATTCTTTTAAAAGTATAATTGGATATCAGTTTCCTCCATTGAGATAAAAGTAAAATGAACAATGTAACAAATGACAAACCTGTTCATCTGCTGTATTTATAAACAATATATGTCCACCAGCACTTACTTAAATAACCATTGTCAATCATGTTATCTGTCAATATAAATTGGTCAAATTCTGCTGGGAAGGTTTATTAAGCCCTGTGAAGCTGGCAAATTCAGGAAACACTTGGATAACTTGAATGAGCTTTATTTCTACTGTAATAGGGTAATGAGAGAGAATCTTGAAAGTCTTAGAACACAATTATCCAGGTCATCTTATACCTATGTAATTAAAGCAGAATTATTCTCAGTCTTTCTCTTATGTGTTCAATCTCCCCTGGATTCAAGAATCTCTTGTGTAACAGCCTTGATCCCTCCTTTAACTGCCTTGCTATCTTCTCTATGTTGCTACAGTTGTTAGGCTTTCATCACAATGCAGTATTATTTCATTTATTTAGTTAAAAGATAGCCAAAAGTATATGTATGCCCTTGCTCTGATTGAGCAATTAGCTTTTCAACCATCAATAGTTGCCTTGGCTTTTCATGCCTCAGTTAATTTCAAGGAAAAGAATCTTGCAAAGAAATTCTTCTTAATTTCTCTTAGCTTTTTTTAGAATGGAAAATTATAGATATGTCAAAGGAATGAAAATACATGTACAGTAAACATGGTTTATTACATTTATATGAATGATCAATTGCTCTGCAACAATACAATAGTAAAGAAATACAAACCACATCAGGCACAAGACACAATGATATTTACATTCTCAGCAGACTCATGCATTCACATGCCTCAGTTCCTGCAGGAAGTTTTAAGTGTCTTCTGAAAGGCTGGCAGGATTAGGGCTAGCTGAAGGCTGCTTTTGCATTGGGCAGGCATTGTAACAGGGAAGACACACCTTCTTGGTTCCATCAATATATTTCCATCAATAAGAGGTGACACTGTTTAATTGATAGGTCATCAAACTTGTGTAAAGATTCTTTCAGTATCTATAGTTGGGAGTAGATTTGGGGTCTTAGCATACTAGGAACACAAAGATGATGATGGTGATGAGAATTGTGAAGGAGGAAAAGAAGAAGGAACATTTTATTTATGCCTTTTCCAAGTCTTTCGATTAGCAAATTATAGACATTCTAACGTTCCAAACACAAAATTAAATTTGTGTCATGTTCAGAGCTGTCTTACTTACAAAAACAATAAGAATGAGAAAGCATTTTTAAGATATTCTGAGGTGGGCAGAAAAAATCTTAAATAAAAAATTGTACACTTAAAGTATTTCAGTTAAATATGGATGGAGGGAGATGGAGGGAGATGAAGGGATACTCCTTTAGTGTAAATGTAAATGTTTATTATATATCATTTAAAATGGTTTCTGAGAGATTGTAATTGGTAGTTAACTGAGCTATTGTATTCTTCTCTTCTGGTTCTATTGGAAGCACTCTAAGTCATGTTATAACATTGCTCCAGTTGCATTGGTGGAGAAATAGAATAATAATGGATTACACCAGTAGAATTCTTTCATCAAGGTCAGGGGTGGATGCATACATACATACATACATACATACATACATACATACATACATACATACATACATACATACATACCTGAACCAGTATGGTGATTGATTTAGGATTTTTTCATAAAATCACCATAAATCCTTCTAGCAGCAAATCTAAATATTTCACAGCAGCATATCACAGCAGCACAATGTTTTGGTAAAAAAGATACAATATTTGGCAAAAAATAACCTTATTCAACACAATTCTCCAGATGAGAATCATCTGTTCCAAGTCAAATTCTGGTTAAGATATTATAACTATGTGGGAAGAATAATGCTGGGAAATTTTTAAATAGATTTAGGCATGCCATATGCCTATATGCCTCTTAGAAGCATGACAGTCAGAATAGATATGACACGACTAGATATGACTATGGCCTAATACTGTATATATAGTAGCTTCCCATTAAGGAAAGAATCTCTTTTGAGCCTCTTGCTCTGCCCACTGTTTAAATGTTGTCTCTTATCTGACCATTCTTCTGACAGCATATTTTCACTCAGTCTCCCAAGGTGTTTCTCATATACCATGATATCTGGGGGACATGTACATATCTGTCTTTCTATGCTTTCTTCCATCCATCCAAAGCCAAAGCATCCATACAGTGGATCATTGATATCATGTGATTGACAGTGCTACCTCCTATGGAAATCATACAGGTAGGGAAAAAAGAATCTTCAAGTACGTTACAGAAAGTGCATCATTAAATTCTTTAGATGTTCTAAGCAAATGATTTTTTTAGGACAAGTTTCAGTATTTTTGTTCCATATTTATTCTTATTTTACTTAAAAAATTGTATTTCAGAATTTTCTTTTAGATTCTGTTCTGTACTGAAATTTCATCTTAATGGAAATATAATACAGTATACTGTCTAACAATCAAAAAGCAAATTTTTGTTTAATTGCACAATAAGACAAATTAGACTACAGTTGTAATAGATGTGTTGGACCACAGGGAGAAAAAAAAGCAAAACCAGAAGCTATTTCTCCAAATTGTCAATGTATGCTTTTGAAAATGATGTGCAATATACTAAAAACAGTTAATATTTTTCTAAGTTGTTTTAGCTTCTTCAGAAGTTTTCAGTGTGTAAAACATTGGTCATAACTTCACTTTCTTAGGCATAAAGTTGTGCTCCTCACACAGGGCTGTAATAAATATTAACTATTCTCATTGGAAGAATCCTTCCTTCCTTCCTTCCTTCCTTCCTTCCTTCCTTCCTTCCTTCCTTCCTTCCTTCCTTCCTTCCTTCCTTCCTTCCCCCCTTATTTCTACTTGTTGCAAAGAGAGAGGGAAAAAAGGCGTCTCTACTTTGCTCATTCTTATTTTCTTTTTAAACTGTTTCTTCTATGCTTCATTTCCCCCCTCTTCTTTTATACTTCACTATGTTCTGTTTACTGGCCTAGGTTTATTTCTGCTGAACACTTGTCCCCAATGCTTACCCTGGATCCTATGCCTCCAAGAATAAAGTACTCTTTTTACCAATGCTCAGATCAGTTTTATCTCCTCCAGACCTACTGTTCTGGCTAGTTTTATATTTCTTTACTGCCATTTCTCTATCTCCATATCAATCTGTCTCTCCCTTGGCTTACTTATTTCCTGTTTATTTTTCAGCATCTTCAAAGGTCCTATTTCCATTTATTTCTTCAGCAGGTTCAAATTTTTACTCTTTTCCCACAATTCACTTTGTATCACACTTTAACTCCTGTAATTACTTGCAAATTCAAATTGTAATGGGGGGGGGAGCTGCACATAGGTATCTTAATAGTGAGAGTGAAAACATTCAAATAGCAGTGAAAAAGAAGTCTGGAAATTTCTCAAAATGTTTTCATGGTTTAATGAAACCATTGGGAAATATCATGCAGAGATGTTAACTTAGATATCCTCAACATGAAAATGTTAGCCACCTATTCCTTTCCCTTGTCATCTAATCTAGATAAAGCCCTATTCTGGTTTGGTAAATGGACTCAGAGAGAACTAATATAATGGCATTTAAGATAGACAAGGTATAGGTAATTCAACTAGTCAGCTAGGTAGTGTTTGGCTTGTTTTAGAGCACGGTTGTCAAACTCGCAGTGTCACGTTGCCCTCATGTGATGTTTCACAACATTTTTTCCCTTCACGGAGCTGGGGTGGGCATGGCTTGCACATGACACATCCAGCCTGCGGGTCACCAGTTTGACACCCCTATTTTAGAGGATAAGCTTCTCATTCTTTGATCCAATGCCCTTCCAGGCCTTGCCAATGTTTCCAACATAATCCCTATGACTAGTTTTATTTTACAACTGTAATTTAACACTGATGTTGACTCCTCCAAGTGGTGATGATGGGAAGCACCCTATGGCAAGGTCAAAATGTGAGGAGAGCCAAATTGACACCAAACATGCCAAAGTGTTAAGTGTAGACCTGTGTTTTTCAACTTGGTAACTTTAAGATGTATGGATTTCAGTTCCCAGGAAATTATGGTATACACTCTCTATTGCAAAGGAAAGGCAAAATTTAAAAAGAAAAAGGCCTGAAGGCTGGACCCTTTAAATCAGTACCTCCTCAGGCCTAGCAAGCTGCAGAATAAGGTGACTGCCAATTGCTAGGAACAATTATCAGACTCCAAACAGCAAGTCACAGAACCCATGTATTGTGTCTCTTTAGGAGATTTCTGTTGGACTGGCATTGTTGCTTTGGATAGTGATTCTACCAAAGGAATACAGTAATATCTACAGTACTCAAAGTCATGTTTTGGTAAATTTAATTTGTGACACTTTTTATTTTAAACCAGTCCAGAAACTGTAACTAGTGCAGAACTGAGTAACCCAAATGTTTATTAGAGCTGAAAGGCATGATATTATACTAGTTATCTGTATTGCATCTCTATTAATTTCCAAGCCCAATTTTTTATGTCCCATGCCTGGATCTGTTTTAGGATAGAGAAGCTTAAAATTATCTATATAAATAAACAAAGTTGGTGTTAACCTTGAGAGACCTGCCTAATAGGATATACGATGTGTACAAAATGTCAATGTTTTATACACTTATGGAACTTACAAAAATACTTGGAATTTATAGTTGACTTTTTCCTTGATAAATGTTGAATGAATAAACTGAAGCTTGAGAAAGGCTGTTGTTGTTGGGAGGGTTTTTTTTCCTTAGATGTAAAATAATTTTGTTATGCATTCCGTTGTTAAAAGAATCTGGATATTCTGTTCCCAAATGCACATATTTGCAGAATATGTTGATTTCTCCCTGTAAAAAAAAAATCATACACAGGCATGTGTGCGTGGGGACACACACACACAGACAACATTCAAAAGTTAACATCATCAGTGGTAATTGCATATTATAAAGAGCTGACATCAGGAGGATTTGCATCTTAACTGCCTAAGCTGAAGAAATGTGTATGTCAAAGGCAGAAAGCAGGATGATTTATGGTTTTTAAAAATAGATTTGGGGGTAATACAATTCAACATTTATATAAATTAGGGGAAATATATACAGAGTCTCCATGTGTTATGAGACATTGTGAACAAAGACCAACTGGACTTTTCTAGCTACTGTGATGGCCCTTTTGGCATCTACAGTATTTCAATTCTTTCCCATTTGATTTAATATCAATTTTAGTAATATTGCATATTTTATGGTTTTAATATTTATTTTGCAACTACCCAAGATATTTGCATAGAAATTCAGTGTAAACAAACAACCATGGAAATGAATAAATAGGAGTAATTGGGACAGAAAATCTTCTTACCTATGGAAACTTTTATAATACTTTGTTGATTTTTTTAATTTAAATAATAACAGTCTAATAAAAATGACTAATCTACTTAGTAATACAAAAGCCCTAAATTTAATAAAAACTTCATTGTAAGGAGAAAATAAAACTTAGAACATATTATTCTTTTGAATTTGAATCCTCGTATTCTTTTTCAAGAGTAATTTTATTAAATATCAAGAGCATAGTTGTAATATTAGTCTTACATTCTCAGTCTGTCAGAAGAACAATTAAGTTTTAAGGTTATGCTCTAATACTGTGATAGCCTAATAAAATAGTCATTCTTGTTCTATTATATCTCCACTTTTCAGAACTTTGAAAGTTCATATATTTCTAGGTAAGGATCCCTATAACAAATTTAGAAGAACTTCCAGATTCATCCAACCATAATTACAATATTAGGCTTTGCATAACTTCAAGAAAGGCTGGGTGATGCTAGAAATTGTTATAAATCACTAATGGACAAATGACCCAAGATTAAGATAGATAACATTTATATGTGAGGTTGGAGACAGTCACATGGCTTAAAAAACAGAAAAAGTTTTCCACATGATATAAAGAATTATGAAGGGGCTGAACTAAGGAGAAATATTAATGAGTTTTCATTAGTCATGCCTAGTCGTAAAGTAGTCAGGTAACAAATGATATGAAAATCTTGTATTTGGGAAATCAAGGCTAGTAGATTTTATTTCTTGTTCACATTTAAAATCAACAGGAGTAAAGGCAATCATTAATTGCTTTTAAACTACTTTTGAGGATTTGAGGAGTGGAACTACCATGAACCAAGTTCTAACTTTGGGATGTCAGCTTTAACTTTATATGAGTAATTTCCCCAAAGAGTAAATTTAAGATGTAGTAAGAGAAACTTAAGATAGGAGTGCATAAATTATAATAGGGCTCATCATTAGAAATGGCCATCACACATTGTCCATCCTTCAATTTCTCTTCCCTTTGCTGATTTGTTTCCATTGCTAGTAGTAATCACTATGTTCTCAGTTTGTACCTTTTTATAAGTTAGTATATTGTAGGGAACAAAATGTGTGTGCTTGTGCGCATTGGATGCACACAAACTCAGACAATTTTTAGAAATTCTACAAATTCTATTTCTGTGTTGATAGAAAACAAGAGAAACAAAAGCATTGATCTTTTCCTTAAAAAGTTATTTTGGAGAAATGCCAGGTCATCTCAAGAATAATTGTGTCACATAGTTATTGTGTCATTTAGAATTTGAGTTTTCAAAGTGCACTGCTTTGACTACGACATACATGGGATTTTACAAATTCATTCATCCAGTGTAATGTAACTAAATCAAGGTTTTATCTACAAACCACACAAAGTATAACAAATTTTATTCATGGTACACTAATTAATTTTAAAATGAAAAGGCCTCAGAGGCAGCTTTTCCCACTGAAATTTTCAATAGGAATTTCTCTTGTAATGGGAAAGGAAATTTCAAAGCCTCCATTACTTTGTTAAATTAATCAGCTAATTTCTTCTTTCATCCCATCAAAGTAGCATTAGAGAAGAAAGCAAGAGCTTTCAACGAGTCTGCCTCATATTTTCTGTTTGTGGTTTTATCTGCTTTTGCTGAAATGGAAAAAAATCAGGAATCTGGAAGTGAGAAGAAAAGGAATCTGCTGGATTCAAAGACTTTTTAAAGCAATGAGAGCAGGTAAAAACATTGTGGAGATATACACAGTCTTGGGCAAAGCAAAGCATTTCCCAAAACAACCAGCCAGAGGAGGTTCTTGGGGTAAAATATGAATCTACAGAAAGGTTTCCTCTTCCTGCCCATTTTATGTTTCCTTTAAAAACTATAAACCCCTGAAAGACATAGAAAGGAGTGATTTCTTAAAAGACAGCATGGTAGACTATTTTATGTATGCAATGGTAGACTATTTTATATATGCTCAGTAAATGAAAAGAAATGCCCAAAACCAGTAAAACAAAGTGAAACAAACAAACAAACAAAAAACAACTAAAAAAATCAGTTTCATTACATGCAAAAGATAGACCAGTTTTTATACAGTGCATTAAACCTTGATAACACAGAATAATATTGCATTTTTTTCATTGCATCATTCAGGGGCTCATTTAAAAGCGGAAAGCAAACATATATCAGCTATCCAAGTATATTCACTAGGGGTAGCATTTTCCATTATGAAGTAGTGGGACATAGTGAATCACTATTTCATGATGGAAAATGCTACCCCTGTGTCCCATGATCAGTAAATCCAGTTTTTCATATAGTAAAGTTTGAATTGTTAGTATAAAAAAAAAATCATATCTAGATTTTATATCACATTACTCTCTGTCAAATCATATTAACTAATATATGGATATTAAATCAAAATGAAGTAGTGGAGATGTAAACCCATACTATAGGTTTATGTGTCCTTATGTCATGCTACATTTTACAGCATAATGGAATCTAGTCTGTGTGACCATAAATGATTTTAACAGTGAAAATGACTTGTAAACATCTCAAAGTATCCTGAAAGAGGAGCATTTCATAAGTCCTTTGTCAATAGGGCACAGGTCTTAAAGACTTACAAATTTCTCCATAAAGGAGCTTTTCACTAACAAATAAAAGAATAAAATAGTGAAAAGATAAGGAGATAGATCTTAACCTGGAAGAGAAGTGAAATTATAGATTTAATCTGTTACTGTACCCAACCATGTCTTTCATGGTAAATTTGCCATTGTGATGCAACCCTGTAAAGATTGTTGCATTGATTATTGCTCATTATTTTAGATCAAGGCTCATGAGCCTGGTACATTTTAGTGAATATTTTAGGTACATACAAGTGAATATTGATACATTTTAGTGGCATACTAAATATTTGTGAATGGACTAGGAATAAGGGAGTGAAACACTTGCCAGTAGTTTAATTGAGAATTCCCTAACCTTTAAGTAGAGAGTGAAGAAGAGATAATGACCATAATAGAGATACACAGGAGTTGTTGCCTAAATGAAAGGGGCTGAAGCATTTTTAAAGCCCAGAATAGTCAGATATTTGGAAATGATCAGACAAATAGTCCTTTATTTCACTAAATTATAAAACAGAGGAGCAGATACAGCACAATCAGTCCTGTAAGATTCCCTTATAATAGCCAATCATAATACAATTAGCATTAGCCTTTTGAGGTGCTGATTTCCTGGTCTGGTTCATCTAGTAGGGGTAACACCTTGGGTCCCTCAGTACTGTAGATTTCATTTTTATATTCTGCAGATAACATGGTCATTGCTGAATTCTGGAGTTTAACATCCTCACGACATGAATATGTTCATGAACAGCAAGCAGGTTTAATATTAAATCCAGCTGGTATTCGGATGTAGGAAATGGATTTGTTTAAGAGTGGAGACAGGAGTGATTTGTTTCCAAAACATCTTCCACTCCTATTATTTAAACCCTGAAAAAAAAATGCCAAAATGGACCTAAAATATTAATCTCTTTATGTTCATTATCGCATCACCAAATGGCTTCCTGGAAGGTCATGAGGAAGAATTGTGAGCTCTGAAGTCTTAAATTTTGCTTACCCTTGTAATTGTTATTATTGAACAGGGACTCTTGCTTTCATTGTCAAGACCAATACATGCAGAAAAAAAAGAATCAAGTAAATGAGAGCTGGGATTAGAATGGATCTCAATGCTTGTTACAGTCCACTGATGCATTTTTTTTTGTACTGAAAGAGAGAGCTGTACTTTTTAGCCATCTCCCAATTGTACCGGGAATACTGTTTTAGATGAACAAATAAGTGATTAACAGGTAAATATATATTTCTATTGGAAAAGCTAATGCACATAGATGTTCCAGTATTTAGACAAACTATAAGAGGCAATTAAGAAAAAAACTAAGAGGGCATTTTGGTCAAGGTCAGAGATATAAAAAGAATTATGGGTGGCTTGCAAAATCCATTAAATTAAAACAGTTAAAAGTATAATACAAAATACATCAGCTGTGACTAAAAACAACCATCACAACAAAAACAGGACAAGCCTACCAAATACATTAACCACAGGCATGGGAACAGAGCTAGGTTTTAAGAATCTTCCAGAATACCAGAAGAGTGGATGTCATCTGTTTCTCTGGCAAGATGCTCTTCCAGAGGGCTGGGACAGCAACTGTGAAGCAATGCTTTCTTGGTTGCACAAGATAACAATGTTGGATAGAAAGGACCTGGAGTACATGCACCTAGGAAGGATGGGGAGAAGAGGAGGAACTATTGGAGATAAGAGTTTATAGGTGGTGACCAACACCTTGAATTACAATGGAAGCCAACTGGCAACCAATGCAATTTACATAGCAGCAGTGACACAAGGCCACTTCTGCCGCTACAATTGAACCACTGTAGCCTCCTTCAGGATGCTCTTCAAGGCTAGTCCTATGTAAAACACATTGCAAAAGAATAAATCCCAATAGTATAATAATTATGTAGACTTGCTTAGTATAAAAGTTTGAGTTAGTGTGCAGTTGGAAGTGGGGTGAGATTGGAGTGGATGCATGTGGGCATGTAGCAGCTGACATTTTTGCATGAGATGCAAAAAAAAGTTTATTGGAGTCTTTGTATATGCACTGAATGCCAACTACCATTTTTGCATATAGTAAGTATAAAACATGGCAGCAGGTATTAGTTCCTCTACTAAATAAGCCTTCTTTGCATAGTATACTTAGGATTGGGAAAAGTTTCATGGATGCAAAGATGCTACTTGGCAGGAAGGGAGTAAACTGAAAATGCAAATCATGAAGCAGAAGAAAAACAAATACGTCCACAGTATATTTGAGTTACCCAACTAATTCTGCTGGAAGCTAATTGTTTCTCCAGTAATTCCTCTAATACTAAGGTGCATAACATTTTCTGGGCTGAGGGCCAGACTTATGAGGCCAGCTTAAAGCGAATAAAGCCAGAACAAAGTAATATTTGAATTAATTTTAATTTAATTGAAATATACTTTAATTAACTAAATCCAATTAGTCTTATTATTTCACACTTATTCAATCATTTCCCTCCTTTTGCTTTCGGAAGCCACATGTGACTTGGATCTATAGATTGTGTAGCCTTGATGGGGTAGACAGCAATGAAAATCAAGGAAACCATAATTGAACACAATGCACATTTTTTTGAGACAAACCAAGGCTCATTTCATCCAGCTACCTGTTTTCCACAATACCAGATAAAAATATCTGTAACGACCAGAAGCAGGAATCTATGAGACACAGTCCATCTTCATTAACTTGTCTCCTAAGATCTTATATTCAAAGGTTTAATAATCACAGCTAATTGCTATTGATACTATCCTTCCTTTTGAAGCCAACTAATTCACTTTAAAGCTATCTAAGCTTATGACAATAAATTCTGTAAATGAATTATGCATTATAGGAAAATGCACTGTCCTATCTGAATTAATAATTAATTAATTAAAACCAAACAATGCCCCAAATCTAGAATCTGGATTCTTATGTTTGTTAATAAATTTTAGTCTCATGTTCATACTGGAATTTATTTTGACCTTGATTGTCTTAATTCAAGAAGAGGCTTTCTGGAGGACATAGCAATTATTTCTGGTTTATGTAACAAATAATTAACAGATGTTTTAAGTAAGGTACCAGTGGTGACTTTTTCATCTTGTCAAATTGGATCAACTAGTGTTTTGCACAGCATTTTGAAATATTTGTTTCTTAAGATCCTCTTCAAATATTGTCAAATCAAAGTAGTGGCATAAAAAACAAATGGCATTTTTTTTCAAACATAAAAATAGTTTGAGGGAAATAAACACGTAGAACTATTTTATAGTGCTTGTTTCTGCATGAGGTAAATAATTTTGATCTCTTATTAAAATGATTGATTGCAACAAGATAAACAGATGGTAGTCTGTGCTGCAATGACTCCTTAATATTTGATTTAATGTGTGCAATGTTAAATCATAGGTATATTTTGGCTTTAACATTTATTTAATAGGAATGCCAAAATATTACTAGTTATTTAAAGATATATATTCATAGGAAGAAAAGGTAAAAGTAAAGGTTCCCGGATCCAGTCAATAGAAGTGGCACCTATTAATCTACTCGCATTTGCATGCTTTTGAACTGCTAGGCGGGCAGGAACTGGAACAAGTAACAGAAGCTCACCCCATCATGCAGCATTCAAATCTTGTCAGCTTTCCCTACAAGTTCTGGAGTCAAGCCATTCCAATGATTAATTGTTCTCACAGTCAGAAAATTTCTCCTTAGTTCTAGGTTGGATCTCTCTCTAGTGATTTCCCACCTGTTACTTCTGATCTTGCCCTCAGGTGCTTTGGAGAACAGGTCAATTCCTCTTCTCTGTGACAGCCCCTCCAGTACCTGAAGACAGCTATCATGTCTCACCAGTTCTTCTCTTCATTAGACTAAACATACCTGGTTCCCTCAACTGTTGATTATATGGTTTAGGCACCAGTCCCCTAGTCATCTTTGTTGCTCTTCCCCAAACTTTTCCTAGGGTCTCAGCATCTTTTTTATATCATGGCGACCAGAACTTGACACAGGATTCTCAGTGTGGTTCATTTTCTTCAATTCTGAATTACACATAGAATAAAACTGTATAGTATGGCTCCAATTTTTAATTTATATCATGCATTTATAAGTAATAGTGTGCAATTAGCACTTAAATGATTTTAAAAAAGAAAGTAAGAAAAAAGAAAGTAAATTATCTATAGAACTGCAAGCAAACAATTGAAGCAATTAACATTCATATAATTATGAGTCAGTTTGGGGGATAAAGGCTGTCTAAAGTGATGTGTTATTGCCAAGCAAAGGCCATCATAACGGCCATTTTCTCTTCAGTATACAAGAGCTGGAAAAAACTAAACAAACTCATTTTAAAAAACATCATGTGATATTTCTTTGTTAGGGTTGTTGTTGTTTTTTTTAGGGCAAAGGAAATTTAGGCATGCTTAACTTTTTACAAAAAAGTTCAAGTTTCTTTGTGAACTGCCTCAGGAAGACCACATCTTGAAAGATGGCTAAGAAACACTCTATAAAAGTTCATAAACAAATTGGCATTTTCCATCTCCAAGTTCTCCACCCCAAATTACATTCTAAAATTGTTTTCTATCTGCAGTCATTGAAAAGAGCTATGTTATGTGTTAGTTAGAATGTTGGGGTAAAACTGAGGCTGTCATTAATTCCTTGTGGAGCATACTATCAGAGTATTGTGAGGAGTCATGGCAGTCTACTCTGGGAGCTAATTTGGAATACCACCTTTGTGGGTGCAGAGTTTGTTATAGAAGGAAATAATGCACATATATTTCCATTTGCTATCTCTGGAAGGCAAGGATTCTTCAACTTATTTTGGCCACAGCTCTAAGGACAACCAATGGAATAGTAAATATTAGGGGAGGGATCAAGCCTGGTTAGTAGGCTTAAAAAAACGTGTGGATCCTTTGTGGTCCACTCCTATGTGGTGGTTCAAATATCCAGAGTAATTAGTGTCACATTTGCTATTTAAAGAATTGAAGTTATATAATATACTGCTGGTCTTTGTGCTAAAGTGCTCTTTGAGAGTCCTAAATCTGCAATGAAGCAGACTAAATTAGAGCATAAAAGGAGAACATTGCTACCTTGGACTGCTTGTAGCAAAGTTGCATCCTTACAGCATGTATACCATGAGAAGATTTAGAGCGCAGTTCAATCAAAGGCAACAAAATTAGAAATAAATAGAGGCGGATCAATACAAAGTCTTGTCTGGAATAATGAAACAGCCCTAAGCTGTGGGGAAAAAATATCTATTTTATTTCTTTTCCACCAGCGGTCCTCCTCGACAATAACCTCTTTACCACAGCCCACCAAATAAAAGGTCTATTTATTTTATTGGAGAAAGGATGCATAGGAGTTATGTATTTTATATTTTCTAAGTGTAATATTATGGATCAAGAAAATATTTAAACAATTTGTACTGCTGAAGATGATTAAATTAATCTTGCATGCTATTCTTTATTTTAGCACTGCAGTATCTTGCATTGCAGTGTTGTTCTTCTGCAAAGCAGTATGTGTAGAAAACCTTCCTTTTTTAACTGTAAAGGTTTCAAAGCTATAATATATGCATTACCTGAGAATGATTTAATTGGGGGGGGAGGGAACGACTCCTGGAATGGTATGATAGCACACCCATT
>JANHFL010005089.1:20022-41897 GCA_032468155.1 Oxyrhabdium leporinum
ACAAATCATCACAAAAAAATTCTGTCTGTGTCTGTGTCTGTCTGTCTGTCTGTCTGTCTCTCTCTCTCTCTCCCTCCCTTCCTCCCTCTCTCTCTGTTGTGACAACAAGCCCCCAATACAGTAGGATACATGGATAGAACGAAGTAGTGGATAATGACATCATGATTGAAATGGCAAAGAGAGCTGGCAGCTTGTCTTCAGAACCTCTCCTCCTCTTGAAAAAACATTTCTCAATGGCTTTTGCTTTGCTCTTGCACAATTATTTTTGCCCTCAAAAGAATTAGTACTTCTTCTATGAATGGTAATGAATGAAGGTCATAAATTCCTTAAAGATGAAAGATACAAGATACTTTGTATAAAGATACAAGATACCTTGTATCATGGATCCTATCAGCCACCTGACATGAGGGCAGATGAAATTGGTGAGTGATTTCAAGTCTAGTGTTAGTCTGGAAACCTAAGGTGACTTTGGGCCAGTCATACTTTCTTGGGCCTACGAAGAAGGGAAACCACTTCTGAAATATTTCAAAAAAACAGTAGAGATTCATCTGAGCAGTAACCAGGAATTAACACTGACTTGAAGACACACAAATACACAAAATAAATGTTATATAGTGTCAAAGCTGACTCACTTTCTTTGTTATTTTAAGGTTGTATTAGTTCTTCACTGCAATTCATTGAATTCTGCTATCTTGTATTGCATTGCTGCTAAAATCATTTCAAAAATTGTGGTGAGGTAGGACAAGGTAATTTTTTAAAAAGCATATAACTCAAATTAACATCATAATCCTTTTCAGATAGGGCAAAAAGCTTTACCAATGTTTTCTCTTCCAGAACTTATTTTTTTAATCCAATGTGTTCCTGATAGTTTGGATCATTGCATCTATCACAGTACTATATCTGATGCTGACTGTTAGTTATGGAAGATGTAGTACACTCCATCTGGGTGTGGAAAGTTTTCTGGGAACTTTAAGTATTATAAGATAAATCAGGATACAATTATCTTTTAGTGTTGGCATCGAACAGAGTTTTTTTTTTAAAAAAAGCAGGTTCTCAGTGCTGATCTGTGTCACAACTTGACACGTAACTTTGAGGAAGGTCACATAAACACATTTCTTTGCCTGCAAGTCATATTATCTAATTCTCTGGATTTGTCATCAAGATACTGCCAGATAAGAAGATATTTTATAGTTATCAGAATCCTTCAACCTATGGCTTTTAGCCCAACCAGTTTTCTGCCTATTTTGTTCTGATTCTATTGAGATTTAATTTGCTGATGGTTCTCAGAGGAGATAGACTATATTTATTTATTTAACTTGATATACCACCAACTATTGAAGCTTCTCAGAGGGCTTGTTTTCTGTATGATCTAATGTGAAATGTGGTGTGAGGGGAGGGGAAACTCCCGAAAGCTTCCAGATAAATATTTATCATGCTGGAGGCACATTAACTGTGTGCTCCTATTGCGTATGTAGATTGAAAGCGTTGAGCAAAAGATCTCAGTATTTAAATCTTCCTTTGCCTCCTGCTCATAAAGTAGCATAACAGTTTCCCGAAGAAAAGAAGATTATGATTTTAGCTTTAGAGCAAAAGCAGTCAGCTTGGGGGTGGAGGGGAATAAATCCTCCAAATTTATTTCATGGAGAATTACATTTCTGTCAATAGTGGGAGGTACACAGAATAAGGCTACTGAGGTGAGAAGCCAGGGGTGAGTATTTCAGCCCCTATTAAATGTGTTCTCACTTGAACAAACTTTATTTTTGTCCTCTTTAGTCAAAAATTGTCCAAATCTTTGGAAACTCCCCTTTCTTCAAAAACTCTATTCTGATTTGCTTTGTGATGTTTTTTGTGCCTGGACTGAAGAAAAAAAAGATTTGGCTTGAATTAGAGTGCAGTCATGGCACAAAGGAAATGAAAGAATAGTCAAGGACAGCTGCTCTGCGACAAGAGGGAAGTGTATTCCTCTGGCCCCTGAATAATACTGAATTAATACCACAGTCTTAGGCCTTAGGTTTCTAAATCTTAATAACCCCTTAGTTTTGAGTCAATAACAGGAGTAAGTGGAATTATCTATGTGTAGCAGACTACTGGTCTCACTGAGCCCTGCATTCTAATACACATAGAGAATTCCACTTACTCCTGTCATTGAATTCTCCTCTTTTGATTGGTCATGGAATTAGGAAAGCCAAAAACTGCCCAGATCTTAGGCCCATTTCTGCATGAAGCTAACACCAAGGTGAGATTGGTTCTGGACTTCAGTGATTCCAAAATGACCGTGTTCAACAGCTGGACTGATTTATTTCAACTTGTGGTGAATACATTCATCATTAATGAAGTATTATCATTAAAGGCTGTGGAAAATTGACAAAAACATACATAAATGCACACACTTTTGGCTTGAACCGTAAGCAAACATTTAAAGTCAGCTGAGAATGAACGCTGTGAACTATAGTCTGTCTGGTATGGATTGAGCAGGTCAGGATTCAGAGAGGTGCGAAAAGGGCAGGACCACAGGCAAAATAAGTCAGTAATGACAAATTAACCTAGTTACCCAAAGCTGACAAAACAACCTACAGTCAGGAAAAAAGAGCTAAAAAACAGAAGCGTATCAATGCTCAGGAAAACATAATTGTTCAAGCATGGCTTAATGGAAACAAGGAGCCCTCCTATAGTTTTTCACATCCAAGAAGATCTAATGTCCATCCTGAGTAGACAAGCAGAGACAGCCCAAGGCTGAAATGCATTAAGCTATCTAATGTAGGCACTGAAATCTTAGGTCTTGCTGGCTTATAATTGCAATAATTCCTCCCAACAGTTGTGTTGGATAAAACTATATGTTGGGACTTCTCTATTGCTTGGGACTAAAAAATAGTATATGCGCTCCACTATTTAAGCATTCTGGAAACAAACAAAGCGCATTTTTAAAAAAAGGAAATCAGGAGGAGAAATAGAGCTCCTTTTTGAAATCGGGAAGTGTTTTGCTTCTTCAAGTCAACCTCAACTTTTAGTGTCCAAATGAAAATACAGCTGATTTGCTATTGTGTTTTTCTGTACTTTTTTCAAATTCCCACTTTTGTCTTCAGCTATGAAATTTCCTGGTGATCCCTTGTCCTTGTAAAAATCTCTCCAACAGAATTGGGATAAAGAAGAATCCACACACATTGGAAGTATAGTATTGATTTCAGTATTCAGCTGAATGTGCTTGCCCCTATAAGAAAGTATTTTTGCAATTATGATTTGAAGTTTCTTAAGATTTGTATGTTTATAACCAGGGTACCATGCTGGACTTATACAGTCACGGCATAAATATAAAATTAAAAATAATTTACAGTTCTGCAAGTGATTATAATTCACTACTAGTCAAACTAAATCATATGGTCACAAATATTACTATACATGAAGTTTTTAAAAAGCATGAATGCCTGGAATTAGAGACACCAAGTTCTGAGGACGAACTTAAATAAGATCCTCTCCCTTAAAAATGCTAGCAAATGTATATATTGCACATATAAAGTGAGTGATCTAGGACATGCATTGTTTTCAGTGCATCTTCATTGCAGGTTAATTTTAAAGAGAATATGTTGTGTCTTGATATCTGCCTAACATGTTCACAAAGCAGCGTGTTGTTTGGCTACACACCACTATTTGCCTGTCAGTGGTATACTGAAATAAAGGTATAAACCTAGATTCCATCTCAGCAGTAAGTTAATGATCAATGAATTCAAGAGACCCTGTCTTGAAGAACAAAACTATTGTGCAGCCATAGGAATGACACTGGTGCATTTATGACACAGTAAGACTTCGGATCAGAACTGCAGGATCTAGCCATAACAGTACGGAAGCTCATTCATGCAGTCACAGTAGAGATTAATGAGGTTTGGACATAGTGAACTTTCATCAACTCCAAAATTCTTAGTTTTAGGATGGTTTCTATTTTCCCTCACCCTTTATTTTGTAGCTAGGAATTCCTCCTAGATAAATAATTGAAGTACATCTCAAGCATGAATTGACTGATATACTTTGTACATAAGAAAAGTGATATCATGGGATCCCACAGAAGTGAACACTAAGAGTTAATTTCTGGTTAGTGCCTTAAATATGTACTACCAATGTTATCTAGGATGCTAATTCCTTGAGGAGCTCTGCTTCTATGCAGCCTAGCAACTGGACAGAGCCAAGGAAAGGAAAGGCTACCCTAGAAAGCTCTGCATTAAGATACCTAGACAATCTATACCAATGTTTCTTAACCTCGGCAACTGGAAGATGTATGGAATTTAACTCCCAGATTGCTCTAGCCAACACTGGTTAGGAAATTCCAGGAGTTGAAATCCCCATAACTTCTAGTTACCAAGGTTGAGAAACACTCTTCTATATATTTGGTATTGCTCTTCTTTCTTGCTCTGCTTTATTAGTTTTACAGAAGTCTTTAGTTCAAAATCTTCTCCATTGTTTTACATTTGTTTTATTTGTTATGGAAATAAAGTCGATTTCTTAAGTCATTGGGCTCAGTCTACCGGTTCAAATATTTTGCTAATAACTAACTTGTGTTTTGGAAATTGTTAAATGCTATCATTAATTCTCAAGCATTTTACCTCCAATATTTTTACCTAATTGTTCTGCTGAAATGCAGAAGTGTATGACTACTATTTTAGTGCTATTATTCTCTGCATATTTAGTGCTTAGTTGTTTTTTAATGAAAAGACAAAACTGAATGCCAGAATTGAAGTCTGCCTGGAAAATCAGTTAGTTTTTCCATGCTATTTCTTACAAATGTATAAGGACTCTTTTTTAAACCTAATTGCTATGTTCAATGCCTGCTGTGTATTTTGTGTTTATAGGATGTATTGTCAAGATATCCTGATTTGTTTTCCAAGGCAATGATACTATGTTCACTTTAGGTTCACACCATAAAATCATCCAGAAGGAAAAGGCAGTGTAAAAATAGAGTTCTGCAATACATGTTCATTCATGCCCTTTTTTGTACACTTGGAATGAGCAGATGGACAGACAGTAGTGACAAAGGTGAAAAGCAAGGTGATTAGTATTATATCTTGTGATGTGAGCCAGGATACCTTTGAACTTGTGAACTCTGAAGAACTGATATAATTGTCTGTAGTATAAGCCTTGACATCTGGCTCCTTTAGGCAGTTTCGAGGGGGACTAGATAAGGGAGATTATTAATGTCTCTTTGAGAGAGGGTGCTGAGATGCTATTACAGGATAATACATTTTATGGTTATTGCATTGGTTGCCAGTAGGCTTCTAGACCTAATTCAATAATATCAATAAAATCCTATATGGGGTGGAACTGGACTATTTTATAGGATCCCACTTTTTTACAATGTTTCTGCCCATGCTGTCAGATCACCTACAAATACTCTGATGAAGATTCTGCCATCACGTAAATTGAAGAGAATATGGGATGTAAGACAAATCTGTTTTTTTAAATAATAATTTTATTTTAAAAATTACAATTTCCAACAATAAAAACCAAAATATAAAAATATAAGATAAAAAAAGAAAAAGGATAGAAAAGAAAAAATAATATAAAAAGAAAAATATATAAAGAAATGAGTTACATTCTAAGTATAAACAATTTTAGCAATTTATTACCTATTCTTAAAATACAACAAATGATCCCTTCTTCTCACATCCCATCTCTTATCTATAAACAAATCCATAAATCCTCATTACTCCATCCTGATATCAACAAAAGTCCGTTAAGAATCAACTAATTTGGTACTTTGTTTTAAATAGTTGTTGTGAACCGCCCCGAGTCTTCGGAATGGGGCGGTATATAAATTAGATCAATAATATGAGCCGTGGTAGCACAGTGGTTAGAATGCAGTACAGCAGGCTACTTCTTCTGACTGCTGGCTGCCTGCAATTTGGCAGTTAGAATCTCATCAGGCTCAAGATTGACTCAGCCTTCCATCTTTCTGAGATCAGTAAAATAAGGATCCAGATTGTTGGGGGCAATATGCTGACTCTGTAAGCTGCTTAGAGAGAGCTTTTAAAGCACTGTGAAGTGGTATGTAAGCCTAAGTGCTATTGCTAGGAAGCATACCTCAGTGAGGAGGCCTGCCCTCTAAAACAGCAGAGACCTGTATGGCTTATATTCTGATGAGGTTCTCAAAACTTCTGAAAACATTGGGGTAAAGGAGTAGTTCAGTCCTTGTTTTATTTATTTTATTTTTATTTTATTTATTTTATTGTATGTTTTCTTTCTTTACTCCATATTAAACATAATCTTTTTCGTATTTTATTGTTCCTTATTTTTTTAAAAGTGCAAGTCTCTCAGAGATGTTTGGGCTCAGGATATTTCTACATTTAAAATAATAATAAGCAGCATCCATCACCATCATCTGTTTATCTTAGGTCCTTGGGAAGAACTCAATAGGTGGATAAAAATGGCAGTCTAAACATCTAGCTGATTGTGTGTCATCCATAAAAATAATGAAATTGCAGATTGGTTCCCTTCTTGGGAAATCTAAAATTCAGATTAATAGATTCATATATATATATATACGTTTGTTATTTGATTAGGCTTGCAAGAACAGCAGTTATATTTTGGCAATTCCCTACCACTAGAAGCAAAAGTCACACATTTCCCTCTGTATATATAAAGTAGTTTATTGTTATAAAAATGAGCAGGTAGCAGATAAGTAGCTAGAGTTAGGAACCCATCACATACTTCAGAAGTAGAATAGTAATATTCTACAAAAAGAGAGGAGTCAATTTGCTTCAACTCCTGTTCTGTCTCTGTGTGTTTGATGGAAGTCTTTTAGGGAATTCTTATGAGCATAATATATGTATGACTCCTTGGCATGAAATCTTCAATTTTTCATAAGAATAAAAGTTGGATTCAGAAAGTTATGATAAACGAAAAATAATTTAACACATGAAGGCTCTTCAGTCTTAATTGACATTTTAGCAAAGGATGAATCACCCCTCCAGGTGGGACTCAGAAGGTTCTTTTCAGAACTGTTCAGCCATTAAATTGGACAGTTCATGTTATCAATGCTTTGGCTAGTCT
Source organism: Oxyrhabdium leporinum (assembly GCA_032468155.1). NCBI lineage: Eukaryota > Metazoa > Chordata > Lepidosauria > Squamata > Cyclocoridae > Oxyrhabdium > Oxyrhabdium leporinum. The sequence goes on from JANHFL010005089.1 coordinate 27,058, forward strand.
GATTGCACCTTTTTTTTTCCACCTGAAAGTTATTAATGCAAGAATGAAGTATTCTGTCACCCACGTTATTTGTTTTTCTCTTCCATTCTTATCTCAAGAATTATTGCATTGTTTTCAATATTGATTTTTTAAAACAATATGCATAAAGAGTAAAGGCTATAAATAATATTCTACTCTGGCAAAATTATTTCAGATGAACTTATATGAGCCCAAGGATGCTTAAATTGCCAATATGTTATTGTTGTTCTCCCTCCCACCCGTTTCTTCCGATAGGTTTCCTTATTATTACTTTTTTATTACATCCTCCCAGTTAAAAATCTTAATTGTCCATTGTCATATAGACTATAAAGTCTCATCGATTTAGGTGTTATTTACTTGGGTCCAGTCTTTATATTATCTTTTATGCTGATTTCTTATTTTGCCCTTTCCTCGTGGACCAAGATTCTCTTGATCTTAGATTTTCATAATTATTTATCCACTCTCACTTTGTGTCACACAGCAAATTACATGGTTTTTCTTCACCTACTTTGCTGCAAGTGCAGCACCTTTTAAATATCTAAAAATGCTACTCTCCATCCTTAATTTAATTCTCACCATTTGCTCCTGCACTCTAAAGTAGGTTTTGTTGCTCCTAGGCAACAACAACAAAAAATTACCCCAGAAGAGTACTGCTGTGCATTCTTCTATTTTATTAGTAGGTTTCTCCTACCTTTCCTCAATCTCCCTTTCCTGGAAGTGAGGGAGTTCTTGCTGTTTCTTGCATACAATTGGATAAGGCAAATGCAAAATCCAAGGCAGTGAGGAAGAAAAACTGATTTTAGAATTGTCTGAAACTTGGGGAAACCTGGCTTCAAACTGAAAGAAAATAATTTATTACATTAGTGATGAAATAAGAAATGAAATGGGACAGTAGAATGAAGAGCTGAAAACAAGTGCTAAAAACTATGTTAAACCATACCACATATTTGGAAATGGTGTGTGTGTTTGTGTGTGTTTGTGTGCATGCACCATTTTCCAACTTCTTCAAAGTGATAAAGTTGCCATAGAGACCAGCCTGGCAATTGTTTACTGATAACTCATTGTGATAGATTTCTCTGATAGTGGAAACTAATATCTCCTGATGATATTAAAGCAGCTTTGTAAGGGGAAAATGTGGTAGTCTAATCCTAACTGTGCAGGGTTTCATAAATCATAACTAATATTTTGCATGGTGTCAGGCAGCAGAATGGAGGAGCTGTTTTAATAGGGGAATTACATGTTCTGCATCTTCAGCAGATTATCTAGAGTACTTCTGATCTGTTTTCAAGGGTAATATTCAACAGGATGAAATTTAGGAATACAATTTAGTTAGTTCCTATTTATGATGATTAGATTTACAACTATTTATGCAAGGTAAAAATTACAGGATCAATACGGTGAAAGCTACAAAGGTATTCTTTTTCTCTTTTTAAGACAAGTAATAGGCTATTAATAGCTCAGTGTTGACTATTTCTGTATTAATTGATTACTCATACATATTCCAGAAAAGAAGCAAAAAGAAAAAAAAGCAAATGTATTATCAATTTCCAAAGTCACTGTTAAAGAACTAGGGGGATGACCTTCTAGTCTTCTATCTACAGCAGGGCTGTCAAACTCTCAGCCCATGGGCCGGATGCATCATGCGTTGGCCACGCCCATGCCCCGTTTAGCGAAGGGAGAAAAAGTCCAGATATGTTACATGATACTGCTGGGACAACATGAGTTTGACACCCCTGATCTACAGTATCTCAATTGTTCTATAACAACTGATGCTTCTTTCTGTCTGGAAAATTATGTTATGATTCAGAGCTACCATGAAACAGAGTTAGTTGACATTAAGCAATTTTGTTATTAATAATTTTATTTGGTCCAAGATGAAGGAAGCTACAATACATATAAATAAAAATGGAAAGTTCTATGAAGTTCTATTATCCTAAGGGAAGTCACAAATTTTGTTTTGTTTTGAAATTTAAAATATCATAGTTCCATTGCAAAACTTTCAGCAGAAGTAATATTCATGCAAATTTTATTCATTTGCAAATGTTGCATTAAAATCAGCATATACTTGTGAAAATGCCTGGAAAATTGGATAAATGCATTGGCAAAGAGGTATACATGGGGGCACATTTTATTGAAAAATTGGCATGGAATATTATGAAAGATGTATCCACTGTAAAAGGTGTATGGAATCAACTACAGATTTTCTATGTTTCTTTTTAACAGATGAATTGAGAAATTGATGAATTGAGAAGGGAATAATATCTGATCATATGTAGGTTTGTTTTTGATAAATTGATGGTGATCTGCATATCTCTACAGCTATTCTATTCATTTCAATTCAAGAATTATAGCAATCGCTGTTACTGAAATGAATGTGTTCTGTCCAGTTTAGTGGCCCATATTTCCATAGATTGACTTTTGTACAACCATGGAAATCCTGAGAAAGATTTTAATGCCTTTCTTAAACCAAACAGCAGAACAAATTGAAAATTAACAAAACATTAAATGTTCATGAACTTTCTCTTTGGAAAATGATTATTGAACAAGTCAAACTAAGCACTATTATCCAAGCTGCTATGTTACTGAGGTTTGATTTTTAATTCCATCTAAAGCTAAACAGAAAACCTGGTTAATGGCTTGCCCTGCTAAACAAATATTGCTTGTTATGCAGGTCCATGCTCCAATCTGTGATTTGCATTAGAACATTTGCTTTTAGCACTAGCTTAGAAACAGCAACAAACCAGCAAAACATTCCATAAATACTTCAGAGAATCTAAGTTTATAATCTTAACACCTACCATTATAAAGGAGAGAATTTATTATGTGTTGGTATTAATAACTTTCAAATAAATACATTTTATTTTACAATTGTGTAGTTTTTAAGGAATTTTTAAGGAATTAGCATTAACAGTTTGTAATGTTCTCTTTAAAAGAATTTCTTTTTAGGTGTATGTTAATAATATATCAGCATCTGTTAACATAGATTTCAACTGGAAAGACTAGATTAATATTTTTTCAACTATAAGTAGCTCCAAATCAAATTCAGTGCTAATCAGTGGTTCAAAGGATAGATTAGTAGAACAATGAATGCCATTAACCTTTCAAGTGCTGTCATTATAGAGAACTCCCTGCAGAGATACACTCCAGTGTAGTAATATGATATATCCACCTAAAATATTGCTGTGGTTAAATAATAGATTTTTATGTTTTAATGGACATGAATTTAAGCATACCTCTGGATTTTTTTCAAACTGCATATAGAGTAGCAATTCTTGTTGTAGCTTCAACCATACTACCACTGTGTATTAATCACTAAGAGGGCTCCTTGAGAAGTTATCAAAGCACCACGTTCTCATGAAATGTTGTCCTCTGAGATTGTTACCACAACATCCCCAGAACAAACTTCAAAATGATTTAGATAGTCTAAATCTGTAAAAATAAATATAATTTTTAAACATTTCTATTTAGGTATTTTTGTTTTGTCTCATTGTGTTGGTACTTGGTCAACAGACTAGATAAACTATTCTTATTTTTTTAAAAAACAAAATTGATTCATGGAGTATTTTGCCAAAGTATATATATTAAATACACACATGCATTTATTTCATCAATTTATATAGATATTTATGTCAACAAGTAACTTTAGGTTGTGAATAATATTAAAAGTAAAAATAAAAATAATGACAACTACAAAATTAAAATACTTAGCAGTCAACAGAAAGGTATCATTAATCAATAGCACACCTGGGAGAGGTACTTCTGGTCACACACTCATGGTTTCAGGTCCATTGCTAGGTTGCATACTACATCTCCTGAGAAAATGCCACTTCATCCACAACCAAAGATGGTAGATTGTTGGCACTAGAAGATCCAAACATTTAAAACCAAATCAAGAATCAGTGCTTCTTGAACAGCATCCAGTACTGGGACAAGACATCCACACAGGTATCTGTGGTGGAGATATAACACTGGGTATCATCAGCATACTGATCCAAATTGTTGCATAACTTCACCTAGCACCTTCATGTAGATATTAAAAGGAGGGGAAATAGGCGAGTCCTGTGGAACTCCATCAATATTGATTAGAACATGTGATGGAATGTATGCTTTCCCAGAAAGAGGGCCAGATGAAGACACTGTGCAGTCTCAACCAGGATGGAGGTGGAGGGAAAGAGGATCAGGATAGACAGACCCTGGAATCTCTTAGGATATATCTAATAGATTAGTAGTTTAAGTCTGGGCTGACAAGATTTTGTCAAAACAAATGAACTCAATTGATTTCATTGTGCCATCTCTAGATTTAGACCTGACTTAATCAACCCAGAGGAAGTAGGACAACTAGCACTACACAGTGCCACTGTCCCACTTCAACTCCCAGAAGAATACCATAATAAACAGTATCAAAAACTGTGAGAAGTCAAGAAAAGCAAGGATGGATACACTAAACTATCCCATTCCTGCCAAATACTATCTAGGAGTCTAGTTAATGCCATTTTGGTTCCATACCCAAATCCAAATTCCAGTTGAAAGGGTTCCAAATAATTCATTTCATGCAGAGTCCTCTGAAGCTGCAGCGTGACCACCTTCTCCACAACTTTTCTTACAAAGGGAAGATTGGCAACTTGGCAAAAATTGTGCAGACTAGTTGGATCAAGTGATGCCTCCATTGAGAAAGGACACACTACCATCTCCTTAAGAAGAGGTGGGCCCGTCCCCTCATCAAAAAGGAATTAATCACTGCCTGGACCCAATCTCACATCCCCTCTCAGGGCAGGAAAGGCATGCACCTAATACAAAGGTTGCTGAACTAATAGCTTCAAGAATTCTTGTGTACTTTCTCAAGCTTAACAGGATCAAACTCTTTCCAGATTACCATGTAAGACCACTTATTTGTACATAAAAGGTTGGAAGGCATCCATAGTGTAATTTATTGAATTCTTTCAAGTCCTTTATTAATATATGCTGCTTTGGTCACATAAGCAAGAACAGTTGCAACTGTTCCAAAATGCTATATTTTCCCATAGAGATGAACTGGAAGATTTTTTTCCCCTCCCATTTTTAAACTCAGTAATTTCTCTGTCAGTTTGTCTTACTACCAAATATAGTCCAATCCAGTTCTGTTCTATCTTATCATGCTGACAGAATCATTAATGCCTTTTATAATATCTGTCTAACATTCTGTTGGGTTGGAAAAAATAAAAAAAAAAATGTGTAAGATGGCAAAGAAATAGTTAATCGTTTCTGTTCCTTTTAACATTTAAAAAAATACAAATAGCAAGATTATGATAATACATGAATCTCCAGTTGTTTCTTTCCTGGGTGTTCCATCATTTTGAAAATATGGTTGATATAAGAAATGCTGATTAATAATTCAACTTATTGAATTTAAGAAAAAGGAAAATATTGCAAACAAAAGCATCAAACTTGCTCCTGTTGCTTTGCATAGTAGTGTCATATATGCTTCCCTCATTTAACATACTGTGTCACTATGGTAGGGAAGGGATTCTCAACCCTTCCCCATGCTGGCTGTGGAAGTCTGGGAGTTGAAGTCCATGCATCCTAAAGTCAACAAGTGTTGAGAAACACCATGCAAGGACTATTGATGATGGGTAGAAGTCAAAATGGTGCTCATAAATAAGGATTAGCTTGTATATCATATTGAAATGGGATCTCATATTTATTTATTTATTTATAAACAAATGGGATCTCATATATTTTGTTAATAAAATTAATTACTAAAATGCATTTATTTACATGTTATACAGAACTTAAAACTTTTTAACTGTATAGAGTTAAAATATGATATTTAATGTGTTTTCAAGGGATATAATATTTTGGATATAATCAGCCTGCAACTGGTTTTCCCAAAGGTGCTTTTTCAGGAGGAACTGGACTTTCTTTGTTTTTCTTTGAAGACTTTTTGCTTCTCATCCAAGAAGTTTCTTCAGCTCTGACAGGATAGTGGGGAATGGAAGGATTTATATTCTTTGCAGACAGCTTGTAATTTGCATCCTTTTAGAGGATCATTGAAGCACTTGGAGGGTTACCAGGAGTAGTGCTCTTGGTTCCTGTAGCCTGCATTTTTTTTCCTCTGGAAATCCATTCCTACTCCCACACTATTCAAAGGGTGTTCATCCCAAATTGTATAGCTAAAAGTCTGTAGAAATTCTCAGTTATCCAGGTCATGCTTTTCCCAAATGTGCTTTTTCAGGAGGGAACTGGATTTTCTTGTTTTTTTCTTTGACAATGTTTTGCATCTCATCCAAGAAGCTTCTTCAGCTCTGACAGAATAGTGGGGAATGAAGAATTTATATTCTTCATTCCCCACTTGCAGACAGCTGGTAATTTGCATCCTTTTTGAGGGTAAACCTCCAAGTGCTTCAATGACCCTCTAAAAGGATGCAAATTACCAAGGAATATAAATCCTTCCATTCCCCACTATCCTGTCAGAGCTGATGGAGCTTCTTGGATGAGAAGCAAAATGTCTTCAAAAAAAAGGAAAAAAAAGAAAGTCCAGTTGCCTCCTGAAAAAGCACCTTTGGGGCAACCATGACCTGGATGATTGAGCATCTCTACAGACTTCTTGCAACTGGTTTAAATCCATGTGGTATTTCAATATTAAAATGCATCCAAAATGCTCGTGTACAAGAAAAAAACCTAGTAATATTAAAACATTAATTTTTTATGACTTCTATTAAGAATGTATAGGCACTTATAAACAGCATATCTGCAGGCTCTTGATTCTCAGATATAAATATATTACAAGATGAGAAACATAATGCTGTAGTTGGTTATATCGGAAAAGCATTTCTTATCTAATATATAGTCATTATGAATATAAATCTTCATATAAATAGAAGAGACTGTGCATAGTTGTGCTTTAAAGGAATAAATTTATGTTCATATATTCATATAAGAATAGTGGCATCTGATGCCCATGCCAACTCTGGATACCAACCAGTTGACTTTGGCCAGATACATTTAGATTTAACAAATCTACTCTAGATATCTTCTCTGGGAATTAAATGAAGGGACAGATTCATATAAGAATTCCTGGGGAAAGTTGAGAAATAATGAATGAATAAAGATTAAATAATAAAATATCAGAACTGTAGTAACACTGATGGCAATTCTTTAATATTCTCCTAGAGCATGTCAAATTTTTCAACTTTCAATTTCCAAACATTATTTACTCACATACCCAGCATAAATGTATGAGTAAAGTCATACAAGTTAATTTATCTTTAATTTAAGTTAATTTATCTTTAGTTTTTGAAGTGATAAGGTCTGTTGTCATAAATCTGAAATAAAATGGAATTGCTACAAAGATGGGACCTATTCTTAACACAATGAGTTAAGAAAAAAACATTATTAGGTATCAATCAATATAGATCTTGCAGAATAAGTAAGCTCCAGGTCCCCTTGATCACACAGTGTGTTCTATTGGGATCTTGAAAACATGCTTTCTCTGTCATAACCCTGCCTTCTGGAACAGCATATCCTTGACATCTATATGGCATCCGCTACAGCAATGTGCACTAAATTTTTCGCTATTCCCCCAGTATTTGGGCTAAGGTAGTTGCTGAATTCTTGTAGACATTCTATTTTATTGTATTTTTTTTATAAACTTATGATATTTATTTTATTGTTTCTTATTTTAAAAAGGTCAACTGCTTGGAGCTTATGGTCTCTAAATAGTGTAAATAAATAAAATGCAATATGAGTCTGAAAATGTTTTCCAAGATTTCACTAGAAGCATCATAACTACACATTCCCAAATTGAAATACTGAGGTCATATTCTGCAGGAGGAATAAGTTGAATGTTAGTCTTTATCTTACAAATTTATCTTGAAAAATGTGGAATATATTTTATTTGCTGATTTTATTTCTTCTGAAAACTTCCTTTTGAATATTTTAATATTTAAAAAAAATCTGAATCTACTAACAATCCCAAATGAGGTCTTTCTAAGCTTTTTTTTTTAAACAAAAATGAATTAGCAATTCAACTATAAAAAGTTTTAGGAAAATAATTTTAAAATAATTAGACTAAACCAAGAGATAGTAGGTAATGTGAATTCAGCTTCATTTACCATTTATGTTCTTTTTATGAGGTAAAGATGGGGAAGTGCTATAGTTACTAAGTAACATTAAAAATAATTAAAAAAAACAAAAACAAAATTGTTCAATATTCTTCCCACTGTGAAAATTTTCAAATTATTAAGACATGAAAAAGCAGTTAAAACACAATTATTATTTCAATAACATCTAAATTTCTTTTCACTGGGACCTTTTTATACACAGAATTCCATTGCTAAATAAATTCATTTAGCAATGGAATTCTAATATTTCACCAAACCACTTCAAAGTTCGAACTCTTCAAATAATTTTATTGCATTTTACAAAGCACATATATATAAAGAACAATATAATCTGACAATCAAAAGAATGATAAAGAGTAAAAAGGAGAATAAGGAAAAAAGTGTGAGAAAGTGTAAAGAAAAAGAAAGAAAAACATAAACATATTCAAATAATCACTTCTGACTTCTTCCAAGGATATAAAGAACGCTTACTTTTGATCTTAGTTAAGACTATAATAAAATGTCTATTTCCCCACAAAAAGTAAAGGGGAAATTAAAAAAATATTTATTTCTATTTTTAAAATTTAACAACCATCAAATCCGTATGTTAAAATTTGATTTTTCTTCATCTCCTTCAAAAAGCCCACAAAGGGCTTCCAATTATAGATGATTTTTTTTAGTGATTTTTCCTCTCAAGGGAACCATTAACTTAAAAGTTGGAATTGTTCAAATAGGTGAAAACTAGGCCAATGTGGGCTGGCAAGACAGCAGTGAAGACAGACAGACATTTGCCTTTAGCTATCCTTTTCCTTTAAAACAAACAAATAAATAATTCCACCATAGCAGGAAACATGTTAAGGTAAACTAATACATTTTGTGAAAGACGCTTATTTTCCTGGTTATGATTTGATTGAATGTTCTTTATGAGGGGGCTTTAAAAAGGTCCTTTTCTTGAATCTTGAAAAACAAAACAACAAATTAAAATGGAACAACAACATAGAACATGTACCATTATGAGAATATGGGAACAGAATTCTAAAATGCAAGTGAAATGAGGCTTAAGGCTTTTGAATCCGTGAAGCTGATTGCAGGGAATATCAGAACCCTATGCTCTTAAAGTTAATTGAAAGAACCTCCAGTTAGCTACAAACGTGACATATAGTTAATAGTTTATTTTAGAGAATTTTCACACCACTCTCATTTTCTCGTCTCATAAACAGTTTCAGACTGACCTGCAGTTATGCTCATTACAGACAGAAGAGTTTAAAGTGCAGAATTTGTTCACCAACACTTCCTCCAGTTGTCTCAATGGAGTACACAAAAATTGGTTGTGTTATTCTGTCCAGCATTTATCCTTATGCTTAGTTTCTGCTCCATTTTGTTCAGTGGCTTAAAACACACACACACACACACACAAAGGCACACAGACAAAAACACAAACTCCCCTAACCAATGATGATACAAGGGAGATTCAAAGCCACTGCTATAGTTAATCAGAAGGTCAATTAGTCAATATTGTATAGTCAGTTAATGTATTTAAGTGTTGTGGCAAGGAAAAGAAATAGCAAACCAAGAAACAGGTTGGAGTAAGAGTTTCCTTCAATGCAAAATCATTTACCCCCAAATACTAGAATTCCTAAGCAAAACTCTTCCCACAGAAATTCCACTTGTCTTATAGAAAGGCTAGAAGTTTAATTGACTCACCAGCCTAATAAACATAATGGGGCCAGATCATAGAAGCTTGGAATCATCTAGGAGTTGTGCAAGTGTTACATATAGAGATGCCTTTAGATTTAAGCATTTTATAACTTCTGCATTTTGATAGAGTAGCTTCAAATTATCTGCTTTGTTTTAAAATGCAAATACTAAATTATGATAGTTGTATTTACATATACATCTAATTAGTGACATTTATATCTCACTTATATCTTGTATTATTGACTTTCTTTGTTTATGCACCTTATTAATGGGAGCAGTATATTTTAAGTAGCTATGGATCTATTTTCAGACTAATTATTTTCCTACAGTACCCTGCTTCTCTCTTTTGCAAAAACAGAATACAGCTGGAAGAGCACTTGTTCAGTTCCCTTACAAATAAATTAGCAGGATTAATGTGCAACTTAATACCACTGGACATATCTACCATCACACCACATGACCTTGTAGGTTCTAAGTAATTACCAGCTGAATGCTAATGCAGTGATGATTGTATTGGTGAAATAATGGCACAGGGTGAAGTGAAAGGCATTCAAATTTCAGTGTATTTTCCAGAGCTCAAAAGAGAAGTGCTGTTTTATATAACTGCAGTATGGTTTGTACTTGCATATAACTGAATCTCAGATAAAGCTTTTTAATATTCTACTTGGTGAACAAAGGAGAAAAGTATTCTATTAAGGTGGCAAAGCAGGATTTAAAAAGAACTGAGAAAATAGTCAGAGATACATGCACTGACCTGTTCTGTGAAAATAATGTCACTTTTACTAAGCTGGAAGATACACTTCACTTTGCCACCCCACCCGCCTTTCCAAGTTGGTGCATTAGTCTAAATTGATAAAGATGTAGGCAATGGATTTCTAAATTGAGGCTTACATAATTGACAGGCAAAGACAGAGAATTAAGCAGTGGGGTGGAAGTGAAGCAAATGGAAGAGCTATTCATTCATTTGGTATGCAATGTGAATGGCCTCTCAAAGCAATTTGATGGACATAATTTTTACTTAGGGCACTAGACATCCACCAACAAGTATATTCAAAAACTGAATCTCCATGCATATTTATAGGGAAGTAATGCTTTAGTTCTGAGAACATCCTCCTTTGATTAGGATAGAATTTATTTCTCAGTAAACATGTAGAACAGGGGCTGGCAACATTTCCAAGCACCACATGCCAAAATAAATTAGTAGGTCTGTAATCTTCTGTGATCATCATCACATCTTGTAAAATATTGATGATATCATCTCTAAAATCTCATGAAAAGGCTAGCACTTCTGCCATTCTATTTTTTACACTTCATTTTTATTCTATTTTATGATTTTTCAGACACTATTGATGGTGCTAATGCAGCTTTGGTACCTGTGGATACCATCTTGCCAATATCTAAATATATAATATAAATAGTATTCAGAAATAGGATCTATCATTTCTGTATGAGCAGTCTCTGAATTGCTCTGTCTCCAGCCCACTTGGGTTGGGTCACAGGTTCTCTTGCATTTGGAAGCAAGGACTACACACTATGTATACTTAAGGCTTTATTCTAAGGCAGTTAAGAAACTAGCATAATAACATAATGCAAGACAGCAATCAAAGTGTATTCAAGAACACAAAAGAAAAAAGAAAGAAAGCCATTGGTTTAAACTCTGACAAAAGTCTTCTGAATCTTTTAAACCTTTCAAGTTCTGTAATCAAATGGAACAATGGATCTACAGGTAGAGAAACCTGGCAAGTATAGATACTCTGCTCCTCTTCATCTTTCACCTCTCTCAGCCTGCCCAGACTAGGTGAGGTAATAGGTGAAAGGGATGAAGAAAGAGCCTTTTTCATCTGGTGAGCCAGTAAAGTTTAAAGCTTTCAAGGTTTTTATACTATGCATCGGTGGCTCTTGGATTTTGAAAGGTCACCTTTCCCGGGTAACTTGCCACCTATACCTAACCAAAATTGTACTTGAAAGGACATGGTATGCCCACACTAGTCTGATATGGACAATGGGTGCTGCATTACTCCACTTGCTAAGTTATTGTCAATTTATACCCTTCTTAGGTATAAATTATGCCATTATTTACAAGCAGAATGCCACATTGCTTTACAATTTGAACCTCTGATGAAGTGAAACATTCCTTTAATGACCCAAATTGTACTAATTGCTGTACTACATTTCTGTCATGGAATAGGACATTAAGCTGAGCACAGATGCAAGAAAGTTGTTCCATGGGTTGTTGCAGTGCTTGCTAGGCATTCAAAGCAATAATATAAGAAATATTGACAGATGCTCATGGGGTTTATGGCCTATGAGAATAAAAAACAGTGTGTCAACTTGCAGGGATATGCAGATAATTTAGGAAGTTATTGTGATTTGCAACATTAAGCAGGCTTTTCATTATTTCACCAATAACATCAGGTAGAATAAAAAACTATTTTCATGTATATACATGTTGGAAAAAAGTTTCAGGACTTGTATAGATATTATAAGTCTGAATAAAATTTGCTAAGGAAGGGAGAGGCATTGCAATTCAATATAAATTTTATTTCCTGACACTTCCTATCTATTATTGTATCATAGTTTACAAACAGTTGTTTTTTTTAAAGTCGATTTTTTTTTCATATTATACATTTTAATATTTTATGAAAAATATTTTACTTTAAACATGATTCTTTCATGGAATCTTCAGCACTGGCTGATTTTCATATTTCAATATGGCGTTAACTGGTGATGCTGCATCTAACTTAGAAGCCAATTTTCTTAATCAGCTGTTCCATTTTGGTCCACCCTAATAGCATAAAACTGAATGTGAATATTTTAGGAAATGTTAATGGATAGATCAAGTGGGAAGATTTTAGATAATTAAAACTTATTTATATTAGGATAATAAAAACATTGAATAATTCTATGTGTATCATGAGATGCATATATTTCTTATATGCTTTCATTTTATTATCCTTATATTAAAATCCTGAGTAACTGTTAATGCCAGCATCAGGAAAGCCATATCTTACATAGAGGTAGCTGGATTTCTGTTAAAATAAACTAGTAAAGTATTCTTATACAATGATTAAACTGTATAAGGAAGTGGGGGAGGAACTATTGTGTAATATTCACCGAAGGAAAGATTTTATCATATTTTTTATTTGGGAGCTTATGGTGGTATACACGGTGTTTTCTCCTCTTTTCCCCACAAGAGGTAGGTTACACTAAAAGATTGGCTGAGTCAAAGTCACTCAAGATTTCCATTGGCTAATGGTGGATTAGAACCTGAAATTTTTGGCTTCTAATCCAATACTTCAATCTTTACCACAGGACTCTCTGTAATGGCCAGAAAAATAACCTTGAGGAACAAAATAAAGAGCTGTCACTGAAAAAAGAGTCAGATAAAAGAAATTTGACTCAAGGGTAGAAATATAATTTGAGAACACAACTGATAGGGTTACCCCTTATTCTCTTGAAGATAAAGGAAGCAAAGCAGAATCATGTTCACATTTGCAAGATGTTGTTACTCTAATCTTACAATAAAAATAGCATTACCATTCATTACTTTGGCTTGACCTACTCTGATCTATCTTGAAGGGCATGGTGGTTAATGTGGGACCCTCAGAGAAGAAATAAGCACTATGGCTTGTCTTTTCTGTTTGACAGTGGAAGGATGACAGAGAAGTGGCAATTGATGTTTGATTGGAAGTTTTACAGTGTATAGGATGTTTCTTCATATTTCTAACCCATTTTCTAATCTCCTTTTCAAAGAGAAAACTCAGTTTCCTTGGTTTGTTCTTTTCTGTGCAAAGTTGGTATTCAAAATGTAAACAAAATGACATATAAGGAGATCAGGACTATATTTTAATAAGGGATGCTTCTATTTAGGGTCATGACTTCCTAATAGCCAATATATCAACAACATTTTAACGTAATAATAAAGAGATGGATCAATATTTTTAGTTCTTTTCATAACTACTCTGCATGGTATGACTGTGCTTAGGGGACAATAGAAAACTGTTGGAAGCTTAAAAGTATCAAATGAAAAATAGTTATTAGAAGATAATTCTATTATAATAGCACATACACATACTAATATAAATTTGTTTTATATCTCTGCTGGAATTTGGTACTTCTGGGAGTCCTAATACCATACTAATAGGCCAGTCCAGTGACTCAAGATCATTTCTCCAACAGTTGTTAACAATTAGTTTCCATTGCCTCCTCCTGTTCTTATTTTCAGAGAAGGGCAAAGTAATGAAATGAGCAATTATGCAATAACATGACCACAGGGAATTAAGCTGAACCTCATCAGAAAGGATTTATAAACTTGCTTTTCTATGTGTACTTTGCACACATAAAATTCATACACAAAGCAAAGAAGCTAAACAGTATTGCAAAACCTGTACATGACAGAAATTACATAATAGAAAAAAATAATAATTAATGTCCCAATAAAAATATAGAAGAATTGTATACCCTCATCTTCTGTACTTGAAAGTTTTCTTTGCTAAAAGGTTATCCTGCTTTATAGCTTCATTCTCAGGATGCTTTAGAACTTTGCTAGAATTTATTTGCACAGTATTGTTCAGCTTCTTTTATTGTTTGAAGGTGCTAAGCAGTGCTGTTTCCATTTGTGTTTTCTTCTCTTATTCACCACCCTGGAGCTCTCAGGGTGTTCATGCTTCCTGATCTGAAAAGGCTGCATGGGAGAATCCCTAATGAAATCCTTTTGGATTTAATTGAACCAGGGAGACTGCAGATTGTAGGAGAAATTATTACACTATGAAGACAAGACACATGTGCACAAATTTTATAACTAAGGGAAATGAAAAAAGCCTGTGCCACACACATGAAAGTTTCATCCCTATAGGAATCAAAATCAAATGTCCTTTTCATTGAAAGAACTAGAGAAACATATAGAAAAGATTTTTGTCGTAGCAGTGATCAGTCATATTAAAGTTTATTCCTAGAATATTTGTCAGTGTTCCAAAAAGAAAGAAAGAAAGAAAGAAAGAAAGAAAGAAAGAAAGAAAGAAAGAAAGAAAGAAAGAAAGAAAGAAA
>JANHFL010005089.1:45068-59534 GCA_032468155.1 Oxyrhabdium leporinum
TCTATCTATCTATCTATCTATCTATCTATCTATCTATCTATCTATCTATCTATCTATCTATCTATCTATCTAACCAGGGATGGGCTGCTGCATGGACGCAAAGGTTCGGGCGAACCTCTTGCTCTGAGCTCTGCCTGTGCTCACCCACCCGCCCTTTCCCTAACCTATTGCTAAATAACTCACCTTTCCGCCACTTCTCAGCTTCTCAGGTGAGCTCCGCACCACCCCTGCTGCACTCACCGGATCTTCTTTCTTCATCAGCTGCCTCCTTCTAGCTTTGCATGAGCCCCAACGAGATCATGTGAGCGAAGCGATCATGCGTGCGCACGCGAATACGCATGTGCAACCAGCGAAGCTTTTGCTACAGCAAGAGCAGCCCACTTCTGTATCTATCTATCATTTAACATCTATGATGTCCATCTTAACAAGGTGATTCTAGGTGGCTTACAGTCATTCAATAGAAATGCCATTTAGAACTTTAAAACAATAAAGACCATAAATTTAAAATTCAGTTAAAACTCATTTGACCAAGATGGAGAGGAAGGGAGCAAAGTGCACACAGGGAGGAGGTCTGGTCTGTCTAATCAGTTATGTCAGGGTTACAAGTAATAGACCAATAGCAAGCATAACTTCGAGGCAGATGGATTCCTCAAAGAATAGCTTTATAGGATATATCATATTGGCACAGATCTGGTGAAAACCGACTCTGAGGGGTCTCACAGTTTTCACCTAATTAAAAGTAAAAGTTTTCCCTCAACCCCAAACAGTCACATGGTCCAATCAAGATTATCTGGTTGCTGGGTGACCTCACTCCTCCTTCCTAGGACCAGGTGTGAGAATGTCCTTGATTCCCAAGAGAAAGTATTTTATTTTGGCTACAAAACCCCAGCTATCTCTAATCTGCCCTCCCTATCCCCCAGCTCCAGTGTGATAACACTGAAGCTCCAATATAGCTTCGGTCAGGTCAGCTTCAGGGTTGATACATTAATCCATTAACCTCCACCAGGACCCTAGGTCAATTGACAAAGCCAGGTCTTCAAGCCTTTTTGGAAGGCCAAAAGAGGGTGCAGATCTCATTTTGGGTATCATGATGATCCGGAGGGTACCATGGCAGAAAAGTCTCTTCTCCTGGGATCCTCCAGTTGAAATTCCTTAACCGACAGGATCCACAACAAGCATCTTCTGCCAGCAAATGTATGACAGTCTAATCCCATTGAAGTGAGAGAGTTCCTCAGATAACCTGGATTCATGCCAAGATGGCTCTAAAGGTGATAACCACCACCTTGAATTAGTCCTAGAAGCAGACTCTTCAAGGATAGTCCCATATAGAGCATGTTGATATCAAGGGCTTGAGAGACTGATGGCAGGCACTCCCAATCCAGGAAAGGGCAAAACTGGAGCACAACATCACTGCTATCTACTCATCAAGCAGGAGTGATGAGTCTAGGAGAACCCCAAAGTTGTGCACTGGTTCCGTCTGGGTAATGCAACCCCATCTAGAACTAAAGATTTTAAAGACCCATTATCCAGAGTTCCATACAACCAAAGCAACTCAGTCTTACTGGATTTAGCAAAAATCTATTGCTTTCCATCCAGATCCCCATAGTTTCCAGGTAATGTAAATCATCTATGTACTAATGGTATCTCATCCCATGGTGCTGAATGTTCTTACCCACTGGCTTCATGTAGATATTAAAGAGGAGTAGAGAAAGTACTGAGCCCTGTGATATATCACAAAAGCACTACCATGGACTGCGCCTCACAGTCCCTATTAACACTGATTGGGACCACCCTTGGAAAAAAGGAGCCAAACCAGCATTAAACTGTGCCACCTATCTCCAAACGCCACAGTTGGCCCAAAAGGATATTATGGTCAATGGTATTGAGGGCTTCTGACAGCTCAAGAGGAGAAATAATGGATGCATTACCCCTATCCTGCTCTCACCAGATATCATCAATATGTGCAATCAGTATGGTTTCTGTCCTGTAACTGGACCTGTAACTTGGCTGAAACAGGTCCAGATAATCCATTTCATCCAGAACTCTCTGAAGCTGCCTTGCAACAACCTTCTCTGTCTTCCTGAACAGGGAAGATGGCAGACTGGATGGAAATTGTCCAGAAAGATGGGAGTAAAAGATGTTTTTCTGAGGAGGAGGGTGAACCAGGGCCTCCTTAAAAGGTTTTGGAAGCATACACTCCTGCAGTGAGGAATTTTCACTGCTGGAACCAACCTGTTGTCACCATCCTGGAGGCTTTCACCTGCTAAGGGGGATAGGGATCTAAATGACAGATGGTTGCACTGACAGCATTGAGGACCCTGCCCAATTCACCAGGTCCAACAGGCTCAAACTGTTCCCAGAGTCATTCATAAGATCTTTTGTTAGGCATCTCTAATGGTCCTGCACCAGGCATAGTTTTCAATTGGAGATGAATCTGAACAACTTTGTCCATCAGGTGTTCCACAAATTCCTTTGCATGGACGTGAAGATAATCACCCAAGCCCTACTGTCCCAGGAGGCCAGTTGATCCTGAACAGGGCTGCCAGGTGATACAGATGTGATATATGTGAAGAAATAATGGTGTTTCTCCGCACTTGAGATAGGCCTTAATAGCAACTGTAAGTTGTGTCTAGTCAAATGCATCCCTTGTTTTTTCTCCAGCAGCACTCTAGGTGTCTCTTAATCCTTTTCAAAACCCACAGCTCCTCCATGAACTACGGGGAGTGTCAGGAGCAATAGAGTAATGGAGGTTGCACAGGCACGATCCTGTCCAAGCCTCGGCTTCCCTTTGGTTCCAGGACATAATCATGACCATGCAGCAACTTTTGCTCCTGTTCCTTAATAGAAATATTGCTTCTCACATTTTGACATGGTTTATATACTTTTTTAGCATTCCTGCCCAGGGAAATTCTCCATATCTCTCATGCCATGATTGTGTGCAAAGCATAAAGGAGCTTCCATTGTGTTCAGCACAGTTGATTCTTGGCAAATTGTGCCTAGGACTGCACCTTAAATTAAACTTCCCATGTTCTATATTATAAAGTTATGCGTTCCAAATAAGTTGTAGATTAAAGGAGACAGATTTAAAACCAATAAACTCCTGTTTATTGGGACTCATTGGAAAAGATGATGCTGTTATGTGACCCCTTCACTTGGGGAAATAAATTGTCAATGACTTTTAACAGTGTTAATGCAAGCTGGTGACCCTTTTTATTTACTGTTGTAAGAGCATCATTAAATCAGAAGATGAGGCTTCTGTTCAGCTCAGGAAATGGCTAACTTCTTTGTCAACTTAATTTGTTTCTCAATGACTCAAGTATTAAATTCTATCCTGATGATATTAAACCTTTTTATTTAAATATTTTTAATGTGCCAAAAATCTGTGGGAGGTTATTATTTAATTAACATTTAAATCTTTCTTCAACTCTGAATACATTATGAGATTTCCTTGTTTATTACATATACAGTTAATAGTTGCTGAAAATAATAGTTTTCAGTAGTGAGAATAAAATTGATTTGTTAATTTATTTTGCAGTCGCAACAGAGTGTAAAACTAAGTTTAGCATGGGGTAATTCATTTTAATATAAAGAGATTGTTATACATGGCTCATCTTTTAATACTAAACCCCTCTTGCTCTCCCCCAGTCAACTATTAGTATCTTTAAGTAATGAGCTTTATCTATGGAAAATTCCTTCTGACAAAAAGAATTTAGAACTGGAGGTGATCTAATCCCTCTCAGTGAAAGTGTACCTTGTTGTGCTCTAACTCCCTTTTGTGGGAAACAAACCCATTTATTGTATCTGTGGCAATTTTCCATTTAGTTCTGTCATGTATCTATTTAATCAATTTATATATTTAAAAAAGGTAAAGTTTTCCCATGCCAGTCAGGTCTGACTCTAGGGGATGGTGCTTATCTCTGATTCATATCCAAAGACATTTCTGTGATTATGTGGCTGTTATGACTATATATCATAGGTACAGAATGCTATTATCTTCCCACCAAAGTGGTACCTATTTATCTACTTGTATTTACATGCCTTCAAACTGCTTGGTTGGCAGGAGCTAGGACAAATAACAGGAGCTCACACTGTCACATGGTAGCTAATTTTGAAGGTGAGATTAGAGGTGCTGAATAAGTGATGTGAAAGCTATGCAGATGTGAAGGTGCAGTCTTTGGTGCTCTCTGAGCTTGGTTGTTTATTTGCAGATGTTTTCAAGTAGGTAACCTCAACAGTACAAGTAAGTGTGTTGTAATAGTCTGTTGGTTGTTTCTGAGATATTTTTAATCTATGGAAATTCTAGTCTTTTCAAGTATTCAAGTCTACTACATTCAAACCTTTCAGGTGTGTGTGTGGGGCAATAAATTAAGAAAAGAGGTCTATTGTAATAGCAGTGTTTTGTCCCCAGAGCATTTACTGCTCTGGCAGGACAGGTTTAATTTCATTCTGTTTAGCTAGTTTATAGTAAATTTGGCAATCCTGACATTACCGGCCAAAGTAGGTGCAATATGTTCCCTTCATAAGGAAATATTCAGGGATTATTACTTACTTATTGTTTCCTATCTTGTCACTTCCTGTTACAAGCATTGATGGGAAAGAGAAGGTAAGTGAGGCCATTCCAGCCTTCATCTTCCATTCAGAGAAGCCACTCATAATTTTTCATCTGCAATCTTGACCCATCTAGGGTATCTCAGATGAGCAGCATATCTTTACACACCTTTAGGCAGTTTAGGGGGTGTAGGGGCAGTTATATTTTTGACCTAGACAGTAAGTAGGTCATGTTATAGCTAGGAGTACATGGTCTCTTTTATGAAGCATGGCTGCTAGTGTGTTGTAATCTTATAATCTTATACTGTTCCTTCTCTTTTACTAGTGTTATAATCTTATACTATTGCTTCTCTTTTACTGTTTTACAGGATCTTGCAGGTTGAATAAAGTTTAGATGGTGAAATACTGTCTCCTTTATTGAATGGCAAGAAAGGTTAACTGCCTGGATTAGTGGGTTACAGGTTAGTGAGTCCAGGACAAGCAGTGTGCTATGAATATTAGTATCTTAATTCCAGAAAGGCACTATATAAATCAACAATAACTGATCAAACATTACTTTTATTTCTTTTATTTGTTAAATTTATTTCCTGCCTATCTTGCTGTGGGCCTATTTTGGGCAGCTTATAACAGTAAAAATGTAAACATAACAATAACAAAGCAAAGAAACAATAAAAATGTACAAGGAAATCACAATAATATGAATTAAAAGATTAATTAGTTATGACTGTTTGAGCCAACAGTCAGTGAGGTTAGCATATCTACTTTGTTCTTCCTGTTGGATCAATGTCTATCTATAGTTCCTTAATAAAAAAAACCCAATAATGACTCAAAAATTTTCAGTTCCAACTTTTCAAATCAAAGCAAAGGAAGAGCAATTCACAAGGAAGAATTTACCTATTCCATTCATCCAGAACATTTTTTTCCCAATCATCACAATGTATTAACAAACTTTTTCCCAGTCCTGGTTTTGAAGTATTCATTTTTCTATCTTTGGACAACACTTTTGAAGAAAGTGGTAGTATATTTTTTTCTCTTATTTTTACAAAAATAAACTGTTTTTTTAAAACTATGGAACAGTTGAAAACCTAATACAAGGTAAGCATAGGGGAAAATCCTTTCAAACTAGCAATAGCAATAGCATTTAGAATACCTTACAGCCCTCTCTAAGCAGTTTACAGAGTCAGCATATTATCCCCAACAATCTGGCCCCTCATTTTACCAATCTCAGAAGGATGGAAGGCTGAGTCAACCTTGAGTCAGTGAGAATCAAACTGCCAAACTGCTGGTAGCCTGCAGTACTGCATTCTAACCACAGAGCCATCACGGCTCTACATCATACACACACACGCACACACACACACACACACACACACACACACACACAGATATAATTTCAAACTATATATTTTAGAAACAAGTAAAACAGATGTCAGTAAGGGTATCTGCAAGGAGTGTCTGCGGGTGGGGGTGTCACACAAACTCAAGATGATTGCTGCCACAGTGCAATTGAAGAACCATCTTTTTTTTTTTTGCATCTATTACTCTGACTTTTTCACATTCATCAAGATGCACATAAAAAAGAGCAGAGTTTTGATTGCATGGTTTTGGCTGCCATGTTTATTTTTTTAACCTCCCAGACACCAAGATGACAGAAAGAGAGAGAGATGAAAAAGAGATTGCAATGGCATCCTTATTTCCAACATACTTCACTTAAAATTCTGATGAGAGAAAATGCGAAGCCTTCCCTTTACAGAATCACCTTCATGTATTAATTTGTTTTAACTAGATGTTAATTTAAAATAAACATATATTAGAAGATAGCACTGAAATTAGTAATGCACGGTTTTGGACTACTCCAAAACCAGATAGAAATATCACTATTTTATGATATATTAAAAAGCTAATTAAAGTTCATCTCCACAGAAATGAAAACTTCAAACTGATAGAAATGTTTTTGTACAACTGCTTCATAACAACAATAACAATGATTTACCTTTCATTTTCTCCTCTAAGTACTTGATAGTAGTGGTGTGGTTCTTTTCTAAATGCTGCAATCCTTGTACCAATGTTTTATCCACATATATTAGCAAGCAAAACATTCCAGCAAGTATATAGGAATAATGTATTGGAGAAAGGTATATATACCACACTTTATCCAGGAACAAAAAACAAACACAATTCTTAACGAAGTATATTCAGCAGCATTAGTGTAGTACAAGAATGTTTTCTATGGCATACCAATTATGTGCCTTTTCCTCAGACCTTAATGCCAAGTTAGAGGATTTTCTGATATTTTTCAAGTGTGAATGAGGCCCATTCAACTGATAATTCCTACATTTTAGGATTATCTGAGCTGTAGTCAAATAGAAATTCTTTGATATTAATTTATTTATGTTATTGGTGTCATCAACTCTGCTCCACTCTACATTTTACATAAAGGTTGTTTTGTTCAACAAGAAGGGTTACCTCAGCAGTTTCAAAGCAGACTGTTTTGCAGGGTTAAGTTTCCTCTAAGGGAAGGAACAAACTCCAAGGGTGGGCAGCCACAAGGGATGACAATTCAAGTTGCACTGAAAAGATTAATACAGGTACCCCTTGACTTACAACAGTTCATTTAGTGATCATTCAAACTTACAACAGCACTAAAAAAAGTGACATGATCATTTTTCACTTACAACCATTGTATCATCCCCATGGTCATGTGATCAAAATTCAGAGACTTAATGACTGACTCATAGTTATGATGGTTGCAGTATCCTGGGGTCATGTGATCATCTTTTGCAACCTTCTGACAAAATCAAAGTCAACAGGGAAGCCAGATTTATTTAACAACTGTCTTACTAAATTAACAACTGCAGGGATTCACTTAAGAATTATGGCAAGAAAGGTCATAAAATGGGGCAAAAGTTACTCTTAGCAACAGACATTTTGGGGTTAATTGTGGTCATAAATTGAGGATTACCTGTAATGCAAAATGGGAGGAGCCACATCATTCATCCAAGTATGAACTTGAATGCAGGGTTTGAATGCAGGACTTTTTTGATATTATTTTTGTTAATAGTATATCTTCAAGTTTACTTTTTAAAATATATTTTTCAACCTAAAAATGGCAGGATGCCCTGCTCACAATTTTCTGTATGTATCCCACCAAAATTCACTAGAATGTTCCAGTGGACATGAAAAGCTGGATGAAAGCTCCATGTTGTTAGGTGTTTTAGTGTCTGAGTTTCATTTAGACACAAAACAATACATTCACTCTGAAGAGGTTTAAAATTACATTAAATATAAGAGACTGCTGTAATGGTATGGGAGAGATGTCCAAATATAGTGAGAAATAAAATTTAGAAATAGGCAGCCAGCAGCATTAATCAGACATTTACTGGCTATTGGAAAAATGTCTGTGCCAAAGGTACTGAAAAAAGCAGGGCATTAGCAAGTCCTTAATTTTGTTATCTGAAAAGTTGGAGTGCTCCATTCAGATGGAAATATGGATCCCAGTGGCATGCTTTTTGGGTTTTTTTTATATATAACTGAAAGAAAGCAACAATGAAATAACTTCCATGCCAGGAGGCACTTTTTGAAAAACTAGACATTTTTCCAGTCACATTAGCTTAGATAATAAAAAGGGAAAAAAAACAAGAACAAAAAGGAGAAATCTTCATTGGAAATTCTCTCTGTAGCTTCCAAAGAACTTGCTGAGGCAGTCTGCCATCTAGCTTTTCCACAGCAAAATAGACTTTCAGACTGCAGATGAGAGAGTCAGAAGCAGAGACACAATTTTAACTTAGCCATCCCTAATTTATCTCCAGCTTTTCCCATTAATCTTCACTGCTGTGTGTACCCTGGAATATCGGATGGCTGTCCTGTGGGAAATAGAATGTAACCAGAGCTCCTGAGTGTCATAGCTTAAGAGATATTCAAATCGTGCTGATTTTCTTCTGGGGACTGACTGGAAGGAATGAAACTCTCCTCAAGTCCCTGGTTTGCAGGCGATAGATCAGAGGACATTGCTAGTTTCCTAATGGATTATTGTTATCAGGCAGCTTCTTCCTGAAGGTAAGCAGTTGCTCTTCCATTCATTAACTATGCCATATATCAGAAAATAATCTCAGGGGCTGGCGATCCAAATACACCAGAGAAAATGTTAAGTAAATAACCCTTTTTTAATTAAATAATGACAGCACTTTATTGCAGCATGGTTGCAGTTAAAATACTCTGAATTGTTTATTATTGGTCTGAAGCTGTTACACCATCACAAAGTGCACTGTCAGCAAACATACACACCCACATACACACACCAACAAGTCTGCAGACAGTATTACTCTAAATTCCTATTGGCTGCCCTGGGAATTTTTCTGTGAAATATAAAGTACTAGGTTTGTGTCTGACTGAAGAATGAGCATCTATCCACTGTAGTTACTATCCATGGGTTTAATAAACAGGCAAATATTTTAAGGTTAAAAAGCTTTCCCTAATACATTGAGTATTTCAGTATGTTCTTATAAATCAGTTCATTTGTGATTTAAATGAATCTTCCTGATAGAAGCTTATGTGGATCAAGGTTGTGAATGACTTAAACTAGTTGTGGAGGTAGATAATGAGATAGAAAGTTCAGAGTGTCAAAAATTGCCACTGAGTGATGACTTTCATGCTTTGGGTTGGTTCTGTAGGTGGAGACCAAAGCACTGAGTATTCCTGTACTGGTGAGAAATCCACATTACATTTTCCTCTGTGTCAGAGAGCTAGTGTTCAAAATTATCTACTTACAAATGGCTGAAAATCATAATAACTTATTCAGGCTGAGATGGGTTCATCTCAAAATTATTCTTGATGTGACATTTTTGGTTTCAGTATGTGTCTACCTGCTAAATTTTTATTATACCAAAGATGCTGGATCAAATCTTGAAAGAATCCCATGCTGCTACTATACTAATGGTGTATATCTATACTATACTAATATTTTTTTCAAATAAAACCTTTAGGAAACAGATAATATTGATGTTTTTTTGTGATTCAGCACAGCACTGTCCTGCCTCTTAAATGCATACCTTGACATGACATTTGCACTGCCAGGAACAGTCATCTACTGCAAGTTAGCATATGTTCAACCATAGTAGGTCAACAGAAATATTAGAAAATCATGTATGGTATGTTTACCTTGAATACCTTAATAAAATGAGTGGAAACCCTGAGTGAACACAAAGTTTGAGCTTGCTATTAAACATCTAAGCATATCTTACCATGTAGTAGGGGTGTATTACTATTATCCATCTCATCTTTTCTATTATCTACTCCTATTGGTATGATGATCACTTTGTTGGTGGTACCTTATGATTTATGATTATATCTTATAATTATGATTTATGTTATCACTTTGTTGCCTACATATACACTGAGAGCTTATGCACCGAGACAAATTTCTTGTTTGTCAAATCACAATAGGCCAAGAAAGAATATTCTATTCCAGTCTATATTCTATATTTAAAATCTGACACATAATTAAGAAAAGAAAGATTTATTGGCTTCTGGCATATAATAGCTAGAAAACAGCTGAAACTGGTATGTAAAAAAGGATAGAAAAAAGGTCAGGTGGACATATCTCCATTCTGCTCCAATTTTCCAAATATTTGTTTAAAACACAATCTAAGAAATTGGTATTTTTAATCAAATTCTTCCTAGATGAGTTTTGGCAATGTATTTTCTATTTTCTTTTCTTTTGTATCACCTTATGGTCCCTTTTATTTAAAAAGATTAATAAATAAAGTTGTTGATGATCTGGAAGCTCCCTTAAGGTTTAGTATTTAATATATTAGCATAACTAATTCCATGCATTGGTAGAAGATTTATGTGAGTTCAAACTTTATGCGTTATTTGTTCTAAATAGATATCCATCGGTTACACCACATTTCTTTCTCGTTTAATCATTGCTATGTAGCACTAAGTCATCAAATCTTAGTCATAATGCAACACACAGCACTATACCATTGTACTGATACTACACAGTATAGTATAAGCACTAACTCTATTCTTTACTAGAAAATCAGTGCAGTACTATACATGAGTATGTTTATGTAAATTCGACTGATTCATAAAGCTTGCTTCTTAGGTAAAAGGCCATAGGATTACAGAATTAACATATGTAATGTGACAATAGACATATGACAAAGAAAGAAAAATGCCATATATTTTTCCTTGATATTTTTCCTTTTAAAAACTCAAAACATAAGTTCATAACAAGATCTTTCTTATGTTGTTTTTAAGAATGTGGGCATAGTGTTACTCATTGTTTACTCATTGTTAGAATCATAATTAAACTAAGGGAAATCCATTCATCCCCCAAAATTTTTTGGTACTAATGACTATGTTCTTATTCCATCACCTAGTTTAAAGTGTTTCAGATAAGGTCTACTTTTATGTATCTGTGTCTTGTAAAATTACCTTTGGGAGATTGAATGTGAAATGCTGCACAGTCCCATTCAGGAGATACATATAATATATTCTGGACTCATGTGTGGAAATAGTCAGCATTCAAGTAAGGGTTGTTTTTTTAAGTGCAGTGTTCTGTATTCATATGTATCAAAGTTCCCAAATTCAGTTCCTGGCAGATGATAGAAAAATTGCTGAAGCTCTGAAGAGCAGTCAGAACAGTCAACATTGGAATGAATGGACAATCTAATTTAAAGCACCTTCATTTGTTATTCTGCAATTATAAGAAATATTTTCCCAAGTAGATACATTTTCCATTTGCAGTAAGACTTTTAAACTACAGATACAGTCAAATGATTATTTAAAATATTTACAGTCTTGACCAATGTCTAGAGTATCTTACTGAGCATTTGAGTTATGTCTGCCTCTTATGCTCTCAAAAGTATATTAACAGGGCAAGGATATAATAAGGGATGAAATTTATATTGTAAAGTTGTAATATAAACCCTAATCCAAACCCTTATGTACTTGTATGTAGCATCACTATGCCAATACAGAAGAGTGGAGCTTGGGTTGTGATGTCATGACAGAATTTCATGATTTTGGCATCATTGTCACAAACACTTAATGACATTCTTAAGATTAAGAATATTTAAAGCTTTTGGAAGAATTATTTGCAGCATCTTAGCCAGTATCTCCTCTTTATAAGAAATTTAAGAAAGTTGATGACATCCATATTAGTTATAGATAGTTGTTGACCTGTGATATTCATTGGGACTGGAATTTCTGTCACTAAATAATATGGTCATTAGACAAGTTTTATGACCTTTTTGCTATAGATAAATGATTCATCATGGTCATTAAGAGAATTATGCAGTCATTGAACATGTTTGGCTTCCCCTGTTGACTTTGCTTGCTGGAAACCACCTGGGAAGATCATAAAATGGCAATCATTTAACCCCAGGATGCTGCAACTCTTGTAAATGTATGCCAATTGCCTCAATTTTGTAAATGTGACTATGGGGAATGCTGTGATGGTCATAATTGTGAGGACTGGTTGTAAGTCACTCTTTTTCACCCTCATAACTTTGAATGGTTGTTAAATCAATGGTCATATGTGAAGGACTGTGCATACAGATTTATCTGTAGTAAAGAGTTGGAATATATAATAAATAAATAATAAATAAATAATAATAAACTTCCTAATAAATAACGGAAGTTTGCATTTAAAAATGTAGAATGAATTCCTTTGATCTTAAAATGATCTTAAAAACTTTGTTTGGGGTATACGGGATACCTCAGATAATGTTTTGTAAATATTAGCTACAACATCCCTGCCCCTGGAAATGTAGCACATGAATATGATTTACTCTTGTTCTATTGTTGCTGCAATTTGGGCTGACATCAGTTTAGTGAAATGACTCTTGATTTATCACATTATGTTAAAGACATGTATGTTCTTCTCAGCTTTATCGTCAATGCTTTAAGTCTATGAAATACTGTATCAAAAATTATGGACTTTTCAGACCAGGGCATCCATTAAAAGAATTACTATACAATAAATACTGGAAGGAAAAACATCTGATTTGCAAAAAGGGCATATTGTCTTCTCAATCATGGAATGCATTTGTGGGCTTCTTTGTTTCTGATGAAGGAGCAGGAAAAAGAATTTTAATTAATATGATAAATTTGTTTGGAGGTCTTTTTTTTAATGATTTCGTCTTTGTTTTAACTTGCTAACCGTTATTGGGATTGCAGTGTTCCCTTAAAAGTTTCATGTGTACATGTAGCTCTTGACTTATGATCACAGTGGAGTTCAAAATTTCTGTCATAGTCATTGTGATCGTAAATTGAAGCACTATGTGACCAGGCTCAATTTTCTGACCATAAAGCAAGTCACTGTGTTCATAAAGCAAATTATGTCATTAACCAAATCCATTCTTCCATTACAATTCATTTTCCTAATTTTTTTTTTAATGTTTAAATGACAGTCACATGATCATAGGACTTTTGGTTTGGTTTGGTTTGGGTTTTTTTATCTTGGTTTTCTTAAAAAAGTAGGGTTTGATTTGTGTCGCTAAGCAAATTCAACATGAAAAAGCTATATATAGCTTACTGATGAAGGACATGCAAAATTCATATTGAATCTCAAAAAAGCCCAAAAGTGAACAATATATTTCTAGTAACTACTTTTTTTTCTGACAGATGCTAGATCAATGGTCCCGTAATGCTCAGCAGGCATGGTTCATCACTCCAACCAGGAATGATGCCAGATGTACTCTTTTTTATGTCTATGGAGATTCTTAATTATCCAGGTCATGTCCCAAAGGTGTTTTTTTCAAAAGGTAACTGGATTTTATTTGTACTTGAAGACATTTTGCATCTCATCCAAGAAATTTCTTCAATTGACTGAATGATGGAAGATGGAAGGATTTATATTTCCTGAGTGTCATCCAGTCATTGCTAGTGCAAGGAATATAAATCCTTCCATTCCTCACCATTCAGTCAGAACTGAAGAAGTTTCTTGGATGAGAAGCAAAACGTCTTCAAAAAAAAACACAAAATCCAATTACCTTTGAGACTACTCTTTTATATCATGAAGAACAAGATAATATAAAGTTAGAGTAAACAATATTGAAATAAAAACCCAACTGGACTGTCTCTCTCTAAGACTGTTTCTTTATGCCTATAAACTATTCTGATTCTCACTCTTTCTAAGAAAAGAAAGTATCCCAGATAAAATCACCCATGGTACACTTCTGAGAATCTGTAATTTTAACTTTCATTTCTTCTTTGTATGAATAATTGAACAAAATAATATTTGCGTTTACCAGATTATAATTGCTATTGGAATATTCCTATGCTGCCCCACTACAATGAAAACTACGCACATTAGTATTTTAAAGGATTCTTGATTTGTATATTAAACACATAAGATTCATGACTTTGAACACCAACATTGTAGAATCTTTTGTTTTTCAAATACTTGAAAGAAAGTATTCACTAAAACTTGACCTTCTCTCTCTCTCTCTCTCTCTCTTTTTGCAAACCTGATCTTTCTTGTCTTCTACTTAAGTGAAAAGAAGTTCAGAAGTAAAGTGGTATAGATTAACAACATTTAAATATTGAGCTGCTACTTTTTATATTGTAATCATTTGACTGCATTAAATTGTATCAAATTTACATTTTAATATGAATGTTGTTGTAATGAAGATTAAATATTAACACAAACTGAAAAGTGATTGTGACTTTACTTAAATTATAGCATAAGAAAATGTAATTTTTTACTTGGTGTATGATATATTGCATGTAAACCTGTATAAATAATGAAATCTAAGAAAGAGACAGTTTTCCAGCTTTTAAACTTAAAAGTTCTGATGATTTGTCATAATGTTGCTTTGGAATATAATAATAAAATGCAATAGCTAAGGAAGCAAAATCTTTCAAATAGTCAGTTTTAAATTTTGTAGATGGAAAAAAAGAAATCAAGAA
>JANHFL010005090.1:7525-19506 GCA_032468155.1 Oxyrhabdium leporinum
AATTGGAGACGAGACAGATCTGGAAAAGTCTAACCCAGTGGCGTTCGCTCATGGCAGCAGGCTCTCCCCCCCCCCTTCCTCTCCTCTGGAAAGAAAATGCCCCAACTGCGATGGTGTGATTTCATTCATTACCCTGCTCCTACGGGAGGAAGTGACTTTTAGTCCTCGGATGGATTTGTCTCCCCCAGCAAATCCTTGCAGACCGAGGGTGCCTTTCCAAGGCTCGGGCTAAATCCAGCCTGCTATTTAAAGCCGAAAGATAAATCCCAGGCAGAAGAGTTATTGCAACCGACGGAAGAAGCCGGGCACGCTGTGGAAAGGAATTGGCCGGGCACCTGCTCCAGGAGATCATAGATTTTGTTAGAAGAGACGGGGAAATGCAAGCAGTGAGGAACCTGGAAAAAAAGAAAGAAAATCATCATTTCAAATGCAGTAAAGCGGTTTTTTTTTACAGGTTGTCATGTTTTTTTACATGTTTGATAAATTACTTGTTACAGCTTTTTTATTTTCTTTTGTAAAGCAAGGTTGTGACCGTATCTCTGCTGTGAAGTAAACCGGGATTCTTTCAAATCTTTTAACGTATTTTAAGCTGCCTCTTCCCCGAAGCCACGTTGAAGCAGTTTTACGTATTCTTTGCAAGTCAGCTCTTTAATACAACTGGCCTGGCATTTCAGGGGACAGGAAGTGATTGCGCCCTCTCTGATCATGTTCTCGTTCCTTACTCCCTCTCACCCCCCAGGCTGGAGAAAAGCATTACCACCCCACATGTGCCTGCTGTGATAAGTGCAATCAGATGTTTGCTGAAGGGGAAGAGATGTATCTTCAAGGTAAACCAACCAACCAGACAGCTGAGCCTGTGGATGACCAGCGTTTGGGGTGGGCAAGTCTTTCTAATCCTCATAGTCCCACCTTGAGATACCCTGTTAAGAATCAAGAGTGATTTGTGTTTGAAACGGGAGGCTAGATGTCTGTGGATATTCTCAGGTATCCAGGCTAAGGTTGTCCCAAAGGTGCTTTTTCAAAAGGCAACCGGACTATGTTTTTTCCTTGAGGAAGAAGACTTTTCGCTTTTCATCCAAGAAGCTTCCCCAGTTCTGACTGATGAAGCTTCAGAACTGATAAAGCTTCTTGGATAAGAAGCAAAATGTCTTCTTCCTCAAGGAAAAAACAGTCCAGTTGCCTTTTGAGAAATGGGAGGCTCTTTCAACAATTCCAGTAGCAAAAAAGAGGCGTGGGTTTCTGGAGTGGCCAGAACAGCTGTCCTCCGCCTGCAACAGCTGGGGCTGAGGGCAGCTGAAACGGGAGGAAGAGCCGCCTTGCAAGGTCTCTGGTCAATCTGCAATGCTAGACAGAACTTTTCCACTTGGATAATTCACCTGGAAACAGAGTAAAAAAATAATGGGATAAACAGACTATGATTTTTTTCCTCAAAACGTATATACATTGTATATTTCTATAAGGGTCTAGGACAACTCATCGTGTCCAACTTGCCGTGGCGAGATGGCCACAACCAGTCAACCCATTCCATTTCTATAGAGCTGCTGCTGCTGCCGCTTGCATACTAACACCCAAATAGCCTTTGTGTTCTCAGTTACAGCAATATTAAAAGGGTCAAAACATTGTCCCGTACTTAGAATCCTGCAGATAATTAAATCACGCCCTGGAGACCCGTCACCCTTACCTCTGAACTTCATTTAGCGGCTTGATTTTAGCCTATTCATCCTTATTCCAAATAAATGAAACAGTCCCTATTTAATTCCTGGCTGCCCAGCTAGATGGCAGCATCTGTGTGAGCGTTGAAGGGTCAGACCCAGCCAGGAGTTGGGGGGAAGCCACCCACCCACCCAGCTCAAAGAAAAGCTGTGGGGATGCTTGCAAAGATGGCGTCCCAGGATGCCCTCCGTGAAGAAGCTGGATCCGAAGGGGGCTGCCCTCTTTCGTAAATGGCTGGGCACAATCTTCTAACGAGGACATTGTCATCTCTTAAGCAGAACACTGAAGAAAAAACCTGGACAGAGAACTGACTCAAACTCTTATTCTGTTTTCAGGGTCTTCTATTTGGCACCCGGCTTGTAGGCAGGCAGCCAAAGTTGAAGAAAAGGCCAAGGTAAATGTCTGTGAAATGCTTAATTTTATTTTACATCCTGCTAGACGTCTTTGTCAGAGCACTTAACAGCATCCAGACGCTTCTTCCTGGCGATCCGGAAATCCCCCAGCCGTTGACTGCAAGCTCAAAAGAACCCCTTCTCTGATGCAACGGCAAATCGTTCTGTTTTCTTCCCAGGGAGCCACAGAGAAGCGTCCTGAGAATCTCCATGCTCCGCTCCTGCGACGCCCATCGCCATAATTCACATCTGTCAAACCGGGACGCTTTCTTTTCTTCCCAGAGCCGTTCAAGGTGTTTCCCCAACTCTTGCAGGGAGGCCAAACTGGGTTGCTTTGCAACTGTGCCTCTTTGGAGACCCAGCAGTCTCCATTCCTCCCCATATAGACGTAATGTTGGGGTTCCGTCACGTTGTCCGAAAGGTAGCTCTGCGAAGGCAGCGGGGAGCCGAGCCCCCCCCCCTGTCTGGTCCAAGCAGGCTTCGTCCAGCAGGCTGATGTCCCCGGCGTTGGCCACTCGCTCCAGCCCGCCTGGGACAGGACGGCCTTCCTCTGGGTGAGCTTGGGAAGCTCTTCAGAGGCCATCCCGTAATCAGGCATCCCAAAGCGAGACGTTTCCGGCTCCTGGGCTCAGGACGGCAAATGGACTCGGCCTCCCTGCTCGGAGGTCCCTTTTTAGGCAGCTCTGCTCCTGCATGGGGAAACTGCTGGAGGCACGGAACCACATCCAGAGCCAGAAGGTTCTCCCGGACGCTTTGCCCGTTGCTGTCCTGGGAGGAGAATTCAAAGGGGCCCCCCGTCATGACTGATGACGTCCTTGCACGCGGAGCGCCCTGGAATCCTGAAGTCAGGCTTTACGGCCTGTTTTGCAGAAATGCCAGAAACAGGTGTATTTTGCGCCTGGTCTAGTGGGCATCCCGAGAGGTATGAGCTGCAGGAGGTGAGCTATGTAATAGCCCACCTGGCTGGCAGGGGCTGAATTGCGCTCTGCCCTGTTCGGGATCAGCAATCAAATGCTGATCCAGCGAGAGAAATATGCTTCCCTAGAAAGAATTTTAATTTCCTTTTTTTGTTTAAACCTAGCTTGAAAGCTATATTTTATCCGGAAGACACGCCTTCCCTTTCTTTCTCTTCCTTTTGTATGTTATGGCCATAACTTGACTAAACCGAGTTAAACGCTCAAGGCAGACCTTACTTTTTACCAGGATGGGCCTTGCCCCCTCCGCTCTTTAACCTACACAGCAGATATGTAGGTGCAGTAGAAACCGATTTGAAAAAGGCCCATGCAGTGAAAGGGGAGAGCGTCTCCCGGAGGGGAGAAAGGAAAGTGATTCACACCATGAAATTTTAAGAAGAAGGGCAACCTCTGTGCTCCGAGAACACAGCAGTTAATGAGGAGTAAAGGAAAGGGGGCAGGTGGGGTTGTTTTCCTTTTTCAGTACAAGAATAGATGGGCAGAGTGCTGGTCAAACAAGACAAAGGCAATTACAGATTTAGACAAGAAAAGGAAGGATAAGGACACTTTGCAAGGGAAGGTGAGGCTGATGACCTCGGAGGACAAAGAAAGGTTTGCTGCCTAGGAAACAATCAAACAAGGGGGGGGGGGAGTGTTACATTAAAGGTCAGAGGAAAAAACTTAGGAAGGACCCGCTTTAATGCATCAGGAAGTTAAAAGTGTTGGCAGGAAGTTTTTACTTTCAGACTTGCAAGATTCTTTCACTCTGGCCTTACGATGAAGTAGAATTAGCTCATCTCGTCATTTCCTGTCTGGTCTCCCAGAGCAGGCTGTCTCATTTCTAAAACCACAGCCAGCTAGTCAAAGGAAGTTGTGCAACTGTGCAAATGAGATAATTAGGAGAAAAACGTTCCTTTGATGGATTTGGAGACAAGAGGATGGCCCCGGTAGCTCTCATGCTAGTGAAAAACTAGGAGTAGCCTGCTAGCATCTTCTCTTACTAACACAGTTTATTTATAGGCGTAAGTTTTGATGGGCTGCAGTTTCTCCTTTGAATAAAATGTAGAAGTTGGAAAAGAGAATAGCAGGCCGAGCACCAAGGACTGTGTCTCTGGAGATTCTCCACCCTCCAGGTCATGGTTTTTCCAAAAGGCACCTGGACTTTCTTGGGGGTTTTTTTCTTTGAAAGTGTTTCGCTTCTCCTCCAAGGAACTTCTTCCGTTCTGAAGTGAAAAAGCTTCATGGATGAGAAGAGAAACATTTTCAAAGAAAACAAAAAAAAAGTCCAGTTGCCTTTTGGAAAAGCAGCTTTGGGTCAATACCAGGGACTCTTGGAGCTGAGAATCAGCAAAGTGACATGTTGGCCTTTGCTAGGAGGTGGGGATGTACCGTAAGAAATGATTGCACCTGGAAAGGTTGAGGGAAGTAGATAAAAATGGTCAGGTGAGTGGAGAAAATCAAAGAGATCCCGGAATGTCCTTGGTGTGTTGTTACAAGATGGAGAGCATTTAGCCTAGAAGGCTTCAATCAGGATGTAGAACTTTTTCAAATTTCTTTCGATTTTTGGCTTCATAGATCCCGTGATCCAGCTCTGCTTCCTGTATGATCCTGGACTTGAGAAATGAAAACAAAATCAAAAAGGGGTAGTAAAGGGGTGAAATTCTTATTATCCTCATGTTGCTATAATGAGAAATAGTTGATTATAAAACTAGTTGGTTGCAAAAATTCCAGTTTCGAAGTAGTTGAGCTTTTACCTGCTAATTTTAGGTGAAATTTTATCGGTAAGCAAGAGGCTTTTAAAATATTTTTCAAGAATAAATGTGTAAGAAAATTCATATCTATATTTGTTTTCAGTTGCAGGAAACCCGAACATCATCTGAAAGCATAATTTCGGTACCCCCTTCAAGTACATCATGTTCCCCAAGTCGAATAATTTATGTACGTATCCATGGCAAAGTGCTAAAATAAATGGGAAAGTAGAATTGTTCAGAATATGATTTTGATAACTAGTTATTTGTAAGAGATTATTACCTGGAGTTCTTCGGAAGGAGCATCTGGGTTTTGTGGGCTGGACGATTTGTATTTATTTAAGAGACTTGTGTGGCTAACAACGCAGATAGTTGTGATTCCGGCTGGAACACAGTAAGCAAACAAGAAAATAGAAAGAGCACAAACGATTATAGTTAAAATCAGAGCAACAAGAAGCAGTAGGGAATCCAAACGTGCCTTACGCCTGCCCTGGCAAGGATGCCGATCAGCCTCCCCCCAGGGCTCATCGTCCTTCTGGCGGCCAACAGTCTTGGAGCCAGCTGTGTATTGGTGGCAGGCCAGGAGGACCTCCTCAGTCCCATCGGACGGCCTTGTTTCAGAGAAGGGCCGCAGACGTGAGAGCCCGTGGCTTGGTGAGGGAACCGGTGGAGGAAGGTAGAACTGGCAGGGCGGCATCCTTAGCAACCTTTCTCCATTCTTCAAGAGCTGGGAAGCCAGACAACCGTTGGAAGCAGCTCAGGCAAATGCCTCCCTCATTCACTGGGCCACAAGGAGGAGGAAGGCACAATGTAATAACACTTGCAAGACTGTGTTCTTATAGCCCATCTCAATAAAGCATAATTCTGGCCTTCCTTGGAGTTGAGTTTCTCACCTGGTCTGCCTCTGATGTGTGGCTGATACCATAATAAGGGCTGTCCTTCTGTAGTTGGTTTCTTTAATCGTATTTTCCACCATTTTTCCTGGAATGGATCTTAAGCAAGCTGATAATCATTTCCAGTAACCCTCTTCAATTCCTTTTTAAAACGGAAGCTGTTTCCCTGTTCTTAGAAATAGATGCTATTTTATTCCCTTGTTAGTTCAACAATTTCACTTTGTAAGTTCTCTAAAATTTCTGGGGGATCCATTGTGTGGAGTCAGGATTTTTTTATTATTGTTATTTGCGCTTCATCAAGGAAGCTGCTACCTTCAGCTTTTCTTTCTTCTCATTGTAGGCGAAACTCGGGGAGGAAATTCTTGACTACCGAGACTTGGCTGCTCTCCCTAAAAACAAGGCCATCTACAACATCGACCGTCCAGATATGATTTCCTACTCCCCCTACATCAGCCACTCGACCAGCGACCGGCCCAGCTACGCCGAGGTACTGCCTGTCTCTGCGGATCTGGAGAAGTAACTATTGCACTGGGATTCCAGCTTCGGTTTCCGCTCAGGTGTTCATGCTCTTTCATGTGGCAGGTGAACACTCGAGTTCTGGGAAAAGCCCTGTCCATTACTCCACAGTGGGGCCTAACTGCCATATTTGTTTCGTATCCAAAATCACAAAATGTTGAAGTTGGACAGTCGTAGGGGCCGTGGAATCCAACCTCCTGCTCGGTGCAAGAATCACCCATATGAAAACATCCTCGGTGCTCAGTTGTCTAGCTTCTGCTTTGAACGTGTGAGGAAGACTGGCTTTATCTGAGAAGCAGGTGTAGATCAGAATAACAGAGTTGGAAGGGACCCTGGAGGTCTTCTAGTCCAACCCCCTGCTCAAGTAGGAGACCCTGGACCATTCCGGACAAACGGCTGTCCAATCTCTTCTTCAAAGCTTCCAGTGTCGGAGCACCACAACGTCTGGAGTCAAGACGTTCCTCTGGTCAGTTGTTCCTCCTTAGTGTTAAGTTGGTTCTCTCCTTGAAGAGTTTCCCACCCCTTGCTTCTTGTCCTGCCTTCTGGTGCTTTGGAAAATAGGTTGACCCCCTCTTCTTTGGGGCAGCCCCTCACATATTGGAAGACTGCTATTATATCACCCCCGTCCTCCTTTTCACTAGACTAGACATACCCAACTCCTTTAACCATTCTTCATATTTGTTGCTCTTTTCTGCACTCTTTCTAGAGTCCCAACATCTTTTTATAATATGGTAACCAAAACTGGATGCGGTATTTCAAATGTGGCCTAACTAAAGCTTTATAAAGCGGTACTAGAAGGTCACGTGATCTTGATTCTATCACAGTTAATGAACCTAGGATTGTGTTGGCTTTTTCGGTGACTGCCACACACTGCTGGCTCATATTTAGGCGATCAAATAACCTCCCAATTCTGTTGCAGTGAAGAAATGATCATCTGGCGATCCAAAAACCTGCCCGCCCACCCTAGTATTCCCTCAGAGTTGTCTGCATTTCATTTCGTTTCTCCTCCATTTCACTTCCACCTTTGCTCGGGCCCTGAAATACAGAGGCAGTTCTTGTGCCGATGGTGTTTCGCTCTCCAACTTTGGACGGTTTTTCCTTGGGACCTTACATAAAAGGAGTGCTCTTAACACCGATCCTGCAGTCAGCTTGAAAAAAGAAGTCATCTAGTATTCTGAGTTTGGCATTTTGGCAGCAGAAAAAAGTGCTAGTTGAGGCTGCACAAAGGTGGTTCCGTGCATTTGGAGACGGTTCCATCTTCAGCTTATTTTTAGGGCTCAGAGAAAAGAAGATTATAAATCCAGTATTTGCAAATTGTCTCTCGGTCTCTTCTGTCTAATTCAGTTTATTGGACTCCTTAATTCTGATGACACTTGCATTTCTGGGTCCTTCACAGTGTCACCTTCGACACCCCTGAGGCTGGGTGTAAAATCTGCCGTTGCTGTACTTTCCCAGACTGTGCAGATGACTGAGATAAAGCTGATCAAGGAGAGAACCAACCTAACACTAAGGAGGAATTTCCTGGCAGTGAGAACAACTGACCAGAGGAACGTCTTGACTCCAGACGTTGTGGGTGCTCCGACACTGGGAGCTTTGAAGAAGAGATTGGACAGCCGTTTGTCCGGAATGGTCTGGGCCGGGTCTCCTGCTTGTACAGGGGGTTGGACTAGAAGACCTCCAAGGTCCCTTCCAGCTCTGCTATTCTATTATTTGGGCTGTGGGCGGATGAGGGCTCTTTGGCACACTTCATTTAGAGAGACTGCTTCCTTTTCTCTGTGTTTTCTGCCTGACTGTCTCCTGACATTTGCAGATACGAGGTGCTGTTCCTGAGCTTTCTCTCTTTGCATCCTGTCTTGCTTTGAGGGTAGATCCCCCACCCCATATCAGCAGATATTTCATCCAGGCCATCGGGAATGAAGTTCCCCGGCTCACATAGACAAAACCAACGCCTGGAGAAAGTCCCAGGAAAGCAACGTTGCATATCTCAGAGCTGCTGCTGGCTGCAGGTGTCCCTTTTTCTCTCCCGATGACATAAAACCTTCCCTGTCCTCTACGCAGGGTGACCAAGAGGAACAGCCCCTCAAGCCGGGCCGGATCTCAAGCCCCAGTTCCACCAGCTCGCTGGGCTATGGCCGCACCACGCCTCTTTGCGCTTCGCCTCCAAATTTCAGCCGAGCAGGTAAGGGGCCAGGCAGGCTCACGCCCGTCTTCCCTCGTCCTCCGGAAGAGACACCTCTCCCTCTTCCAGAGGGGGTGGTCCGGAAAGCTTTAAACGGGGTCAGATAGACTGCCCTGAGAGGGAGCCCCTCCAGGGAGCTCTTTCTGGCCAGCAGCCATCGAGGCCTCCCCACGGAAGGAGAAAAGCCTCTTAGCAATGGGGAGCAATTCTTCCACCCTGGCACCTCCTTCTCTGGAGGGTGGGGTGAGGGATTCCCTTGGCTGCTATCTTCTGCAACATCAGTGCGGTTCAAACGGGGTCCCAGGTGTCGGCTGCGGATAAACGTCCCTGAGCTGGCTGGCCAATGTCACGCTTTGTACACGCCAGGGACCAATTGTATTGCCCATCTATGGTATTTGTTAGGGGAAAGGCTAGACATTTTAGCCAAATAATGTATTTTTTCTGCTGTATGTGTGCGTGTGTTTGTATGCCTAGAAACTTTCGAAGGGAAACCTGCTTTCTAAATTTTTCAGCATTTGTGAGAAAGGGGGCGCTTGATGCCAATTACTTAGAAAAGGCTTTATGAATATTTTTAATAAGACAAATGTGTTCCAAGAATCCTTGTGCCTTGCAGTTTGTTGTTTGTTTATTCCGTGTCATATTGTGGAAGTGTTGTTCTGGGTGAGCGTGAGGGACGAATCCCCTTCCCCTGGCTTATAACTCTTGAGGAAGTGCTGGCTGGTTGCGAAGGCTGGGAAGAGCCCAGTAAGTTGAAGAAACGGGCAGAAGACTTGGAGCTTCTCGAAAAGCAGCCGGGGCGAGGAAAGCCGTCTGTTGAGGCGAGCTCAGGTCCCTGAAGGATGCAGACAAGTCACACAGGGAGGAGGAGATCCTTGCAAGGAGGAGGAGGAGGAGGAGGAGGGGTGACTTTTCATTCTCCCAGCAGAGTTGAGGGCCTTGGAGGGGGGGCAGAGAGCGCCCTGCCAATGAGAAATGCCCACCTGCCAGCCACCCCCTTTCCCCCTTTCTGCAGGAGGATCTGTCTTCGAGGGCCCCCGGGGGCACATCTTTTTATATGCAAGCAGACTTACTGAAGTGCGTTTGGATGGGACTTTTTCCTAAGATTTACCTCTTTTCTGTATTTGAGAAAACCTGAAGAGAGTTTGGTGGCACCTTTTCCAGCTAACCAAGCTGACTAGAAGGCATATGCCGTAGAGACGCGGGGGGAGGGGGGCACCCCCCCACCCTGCTGCACCCGAGCATGCAGCCAGCTTCCCATCTCGGAGCTCCCCTCACCGTCTGCAGTGGCGGGGGGCTCGGGGGCTCTGATCCCACCAGCAACAGTCATTGAGTCGGAGCACCGATTGGCCCAGCCGGCTTCTGCAAGTCGGCCTCTACAGATCAGTCACCGTTTCTCCAAGGCAGGGATGCGGGGCCTGGTCCTCCCCTTGGCCGGCCCTCTGGGGCGGCAGCCGTCACTCCTTTTTTTCTGCCTTGCAGCAGCAACATTTGTCTTTTCTGCCTTGGGTCTCTCTCGGGTCCAGCTGTCTGGATTGCTCGGCAAATGAGATTTCTAAAGCCACCAACACACAAACTACGAATTTCCCTGTAGGCCAACACCTTCACTCTGCGGTGTGCCGAAGTAACGCCCTCTGGTTATCTCCGGGGCCATTTTATTTCTGTTTTGTAGCAAATTCACCCACAGAGTGGTGAGAAAATGGGCTTTTTAAAAAAAAAGCGATTTCACTGATGGAGCAGTCCAAGGAAGGAGCCTGTCTTTGAGCCCTGCTTTCTCGGGTTTGTTTGCATGTTTGCATGTTTCTGTGTTTAACCCGCTGAGCTTGGCAGGAGTCCTGCCTCCGCCGCTCTCGTGTTGTGGCATCGTCATGCGAGCACCGTATGTGCAGGTTCACGGAGCACGTGGCCTGAGGAGCGCTGGCATCGGGCAAGAGCCGTGCCGCGTGTGTCCCCCCCTCCCCCCCACGGGCGGCTCTGCCCGGGCTCTCCGGAGGGTCACGCTGCTCCTGCTTTGGGCCTGGCTTCTCCTTCGGAGAGGGGAGATCTGAAAAGTGAGGTAGCCCTCCGCTCGGGCAGATTGCAGTGCAGCCTTCAGGTTGGAGATGCCAGCCACGGCTTCCATCGCCGTCTCCCCTTGCTTGTTCCTTGTATGACCTGCACGGCCGCCTCAGCATCTCACCACCCCCTTCCCCCCCCCCCACCTCCCGGCTCGTTGAGAGGACACCCATGCCCGGCACTTCCTTCCGGCTTTTGTGACATTGTCTGTAGGTCTTTCTTGGATTATCGTGTCTGGGGGCAGAGCTGATGTTTCCAAAAATGAGCCATGACTTGCCTGCGTTCATGGACTTGGTGGCAGTGGTGCTGAGTGACCCCAATTGGGGATAAGCCGTTTTCCTTCCAAGTCCTAAAGGAAGAAAACGGTTTAGTTACGGCTTTCTTGTGATTAGTAAAGAGCCTTTAATCGAAGTCTCCCTGTCAAATTCAAATCCCTCTACATGTTACACCCTGACACATTAGTTTTAAGGTTTTTCCTTTCATTTGCTAAGTAAGGTTGAATTTACACATGGGGTGAAACTTGAATGCATTTGGGTGTTCGGTTTCCCTTTTTTATGGTTTGTTGGTTAGGGCGATGCATCACCGCAGGGACTGTGATGAGAAGACTTGGTTTATGGCTAATTGGGCATTCCTGTGGCAGACTTCCTGATGTGAGCAACAGCTGCTCCTTGTTAAAGCAGCCCCTCTTTTCAGGCTTCTGGGTGCTTTAAGGCTTGCTTTAGTTTAAGGAGATTCCTCCTTAAAACAGCCACATCTTTTTTTCAGGCTCATGAAAGCGTGGGAAAAAATATGTCTGTTTTATTGATTAAGAAAGAGGGGCCGTGCACGTGAGATCCATAGGATGATTTCCAAATGCCTTTCGGGGTGCATATCCTCACGATGGTTATGTCTGAACTACGCCCCTGCGGCTTGTTCAAGCAACCGTTGCTTCCTGTGACTTGAACCAATGCATCGCTGAATAATTTAGATAAATTATGGACGCCCTCCCCGAGAGTGCTACTGATCATGGGGAGCCCTGCGCTGGGTAGCAGAAGGTTCCAACTCAGGAAATCATTTCTTCGGCTCGAAGGGCCCCGCCAAGAGTCGAGTGGGCTGTGGCCAGACTGGGGGACGAAGGGGGCAGGACGCAGAGCACCAGCTTTTCTTTGGGGCGCACGTCCTGCTGAAACGAAGGGGGCTTTTGCCCTGGATTTAGAGCAGAGGGGCTCCCTCTGAGCTCCTTGGCCTGGGAAACCGGGCTCTCTGGGGCACTGCCTGCTACCAGAATGGCCGGTGCTTCAATCTGACTGGCAAACCATTTTTGCATTTGTAGCGGGGCTTGACAAGATATTATTGTGGCGAGAACTTTCTAGCCAGTAAGCGAGTGAGTTTGTTTTCACTGAACTTTCTGTTGCCCCCAGCTGGTACCGAGACTCCTGGTACCAGTAGCTGCATCTCCCTGCCCAACTACCCAAGCCTTCCCTCTACCTTCAGACATCATTACATCCCTTTCTTCAAAGGTAAGGAATGCCTCCCCTCCCCACCCCCACCCCCTG
>JANHFL010005092.1:36705-51496 GCA_032468155.1 Oxyrhabdium leporinum
AATATGCTGACTCTATAAATCGCTTAGAGAGTGCTGTAAAGCGGTATATAGTTCTAAGCACCACTGTTAAGTGCGACTTATGCTTCCCCCTTTTCCTCAAGTACCAGTAAGGTAGAGATACTCTAAACAGGATTTATAGACCAATTCTACTTTATTGTAAGGTTGCATTAATAGAATCATGCAAGTCTGAAAGTTTTCCATCATCCCCACCCCTATTTTTACATTTTTTTAAAAAAAATAGGGAAGGGTTTCTTCTGAGACAACTGCCATACCCACATGCCTTTTGTGGGCTAAATAGCTCTTGTCCAACCATTCTCCTGGCTGTGGTTCTTCCTCTAATCTCCCAAGGTATTCCCACATGGCATCACAGAAGTATCCCCATCAAAAGTTGGTCTGAAGGTGATGAATGAGAGTTCAATATGGACCTTCATATTCAACCAAGAATATATGCCCCAAATGAGGACAAAATACTGCTTTATAAACAATTTATGGAGATACTTGTAGGAGGTGAGCAAGCTGAGCCCTAGAGAAGGGTCAAACACATCATCAGTCTCGAATCCCTTAATACTCACAAAAGATCTAAGTGCAGCCCACCTTGATTTCCATTGACTCTTGTCTACCACCAATTTGCTTTCAACATTAGTAGTTCAGATTCTTGAAGAGAGCATAAGCTTGCAATAACTTAATATTCATTAGAACAGCCTGGATTACTGATATTCTCATGCTTGACAATACTAATAAATTTATGGAAAATGGTGTTTAATGGGAGATTGGAATAGAGTGATGTATCCACTAATGTAATCTACCAGATCCCCTGTATGGATTGCCCCTGTGATTATATAGGGCAGATGGGGTGGAAGCTAACCACCAAATTGCCAGAACACAAGCAAGTGGTCAGATGAGGAGACTAAAACTCATTGGTAGCCTCACATTCCAATGAACAAGGACATACATTGAATTTTGCAGCTACTCGGATTGTTGGCCAAGTAGGTACAAAGATAGTTAGGGAAATAATTGATGTCTGGGAAAAGGGGGCCCTTGTCAGTCAACAGCAATGCTGATTTACCACCAGGTTATCAGGTACTGGCAGCACAGGGAAAGAACATCCAGTTGCCAGACAACAACATACCAATCAATCAATACGAAGACACCACATAAATATGACTCACTGAAAGCAATAAATCTGTTTCAAAAATAGGCATGATTTGTATTGCAAACAACCTGGCTACTAAGGTTTCTAAAGTAAAGATATTACCAATTTTATTCATTTCATAATCCTGTAAATTTTATAAGAAAAAAAATCTAATTCTTTTACAGGAGATTAAACAAAATGTTGCTACAGAAAGAAAAATAGGAAGGGGTATGAAAAGAAACCCTTAAAAAATAACTTAGAAGAAAAGACTGATTTAAGAATGGGTTTGGGATGTAAGTAAATGTTTTATTACAGATTATTTTATACAACACAATAGTAGTGAAAAGAAGAGTAAAAAAAAGTTTTGGATAAATTAAAAAGAAAAGAATTAAAGAAATGTCAACAAAAGTTAAGTATTTCTCAACAAATGAAACTTTTACAGTGACAATTATCTGTATTAACAGTAACAGAAATGGAAATAAAAATGAATTATGTAAAGCAAAAAAAAGAGAGTTTGCAAATAAAACAGGGAAGTGATTAGCATATAAATTACAAAAAGAAAAAAGGCAGTGTTATTGAAATTACACCATATAAAAGCATTTTATCAATATTATCCCAATTTGTATAAAGTGACCTCTCTCTAGAGAAAACAGATGAATATCTAAATAAACAAAATTGATTGAGAATTACAGAGGAACAGAGACAGATTATGAATGGACTTATAACAATAAGAGAAGTTTCTGAAGCTATAAAAAAAAAAAGATTGTACTAGGAAAGGTGCCTGGATGAGATGGATTATCAAGTTCTTATTATAAATGATTGGAAGATAAACTGTTGTAACCTTTGCAAAATAAGATGAACTCTATCCTACAGGGAGGAAAGATGCCAGAGGACTGGAATAAAGCATCTATCCATACACTAATAAAACACTTGTGTCAGTTTGATTGTAACTTTCATTTGGGTGAAAAAGTGCATCATAGGGCAACACTTCAAATTGACTTCCTTACAGAACGTGTCCAAAATCCAGGACCCATGATTCCCATGGGATTGAAACTTTGCAGGTGTGGCCAGTGAAATGCTGCTGTGATCACATGATCAACCTTTCCAATCCTCCTACCAGCTTCCTATAAGGAAAGTCAAAAGGGAAGCCATCAAGACCTTCTAAGTCACTTCTGCTCCCACAGTTTTTTTACCTGCCCATCGTCATACCACAGTTTAGGTAATGAAATATTTCTGAAAGAAGAACCCAATGGGTAGCAGGTGGTCTAGTACAATTCCTAAAGAGAGACAAGATTTGACTTTAACAAAAAACTATACGCTGATATCATTTGAATAATAACCTGCAACTTGTTCACGATAATTCTAGCTGATAGATTGAAAATAATATTGCAAGCATTTACTCATCTGGATCATTGTGGGTTTTTAACTAAAAGAGAGTTAAAAGATAATGTGAGAAATATGTTGGAAGTTTTGGAATATTTGAAGCAACCTCAGGAAAAAATAAGCCATGCTGACTTTCTTAGATGTAGAGAAGGCTTTTGACAGTTTGAACTGGGCTTTCTTGCTCAAGGTTTTAGAATATATAATTTTTTTGGAAAAACTTTATTAATTGAGTATGATGGATTTACACTCCACAAAAAGAACAAACAATTGTTAATGGAAATCTAGCAAACTCCTCTGAGATACAAAAAGGAACAAAATAGGGATGCCCAACTCTCCTCTCTGGTAAGTATGAAATGTATTATACTTCAAAACAGCTATGTTAAGATATAGAGTGAAGTTTGACAAGACATATTAAGATGGGTAAACATCTTAATGTTACAATTGCTCAG
Source organism: Oxyrhabdium leporinum (assembly GCA_032468155.1). NCBI lineage: Eukaryota > Metazoa > Chordata > Lepidosauria > Squamata > Cyclocoridae > Oxyrhabdium > Oxyrhabdium leporinum. The sequence goes on from JANHFL010005092.1 coordinate 39,670, forward strand.
GAGAAGGTTTGTGATAAAAATGATTATCTTGCCTAGAATGATGTCTTTCTTTCAGACTTCAGATGTTCCATTTAAAGAGTGGCAGAAGGATATGTCTAAATTTGTGTGGCAGGGGAAAAATAAGTTAAATATAAGATGTTACAATATGCAAAAGAAAGAGGAAGATTGGATTTACCTGATTTGAAATTGTATTTACAGTTTGCTGTTTGGTTTGGATGAAAGAGTATGTTGCTGAGAAAGAGAAGGGTTTTGGAATTAGAAAGGCACAATCTGAGATTTGGGTGGCATGAATATTTGTATATAGTAAAGATTTTAACTGTACATCTACAGTTAATATAGATTTTAAAAACGATTATGTTAGCTGTGCCATATTGAGAATATTACAAATCCAGGTTGCATCCAAAAATACCTTTGTGGCTCTCAGGGCAAAAAATATTTTATAGAGAAGAAATAATAGGCAAACACAAATGGGATACTATCATTTTGTCAAGGGGAAAGTAAAATAAAATAAAAAGATGAACTGTTGTCAAAGGGAGTTAGCTCTCTTATTTACAATTATACACAATATATTTGTGTGTGCAGTGCAGATGTTTAGTGTGTCTGAAAATTTGGTATTTCATACCTCCACCAGTTCTGTTGCTCCATTGTAGGGTAAGAATAGGATTTATTTTAATCTTCTCAGAACTATGTTTTAATGCTACTTAAAAGAGTAATTTAAAATGCATTTCAATATGCATTTGTACATGTATTCAAAATATACTCTCGATTACACAATATAATAAATGTGCTATGTTCTTCTTTAAATTTATTTAAATATGAGCATCTTTGTGACTTCATAAGTATCACCTCTAGTCAAGATGTGCATGTATGAAAGCTGATTGCATTTCAATATCCATTAATATTACAACCTACATTCTTAAATCTAAGAATGCCTATTTATAACTAAATGAGCTACATGTAAAAACAGGTACTGTGAATGTGATTCTTTCCCCTTGTCCAGTTGTTAAAGATGAAGCTAAAAGGTACACAAGCTATTAAGAGAACTAAAGATCTAAATTTAGTCTTGCTTTAGTCCCTTAAAGATGAATCATTACAAAGATCCAGTGCTCTGCGTGGGAGGTTTGGTGCCTGTTCATAGCAAATTGGACTTCTCAGTATAATTAGGGAAGGATAAGTTATTTGTTTCACCTATTATTATTATTTTTACATCAGCTCACTGCATTTCGATCTCCTGTATTTATAGAATAGGTGTTCATGTATGTAGCAACAACTTCATTTTTCAGAATATAGAATTCAAAATTTCAATTAGAATTTTGAACACAAATAGGTACAGAAGATATTTGTAATGTCATGTAGAAAAAGGAAGTAACCAGAACATGCAATTGGTAAAAAAAAAAGACTTTAAATGAAACTGAAATAGTCATAATGCAGTAAACTCTATATTTTTTATGAACTTTGTACTTGAATACTTTTTCACTGAAGATTTCAGGCCTGTTAATTCTGTACAAACATACAAACAAAGAAAAAATGGCTTCTAAATTAAAAAAATATATATTTTTATTAATGAGTTATACAATATTCAATCAATAAACTGAAATCAGAAAAAGAGAAAATACAAAAAAAAATGCAGTGCAAAAAAAGAAAAAAAGACCTAGAGATTAAAAGCATGTAAAGAGATGAATACAAATATCAAAAAGAAAAAAAACATATTTACAAATATCCTGCACATTGCTGTCAGATTGGTTATAGGTTTCTCTTTTACTTTTTCAAGACATTCTTTGAAATGTCTTAAATGTCATAACTTTGTCCTTTCACTTTTTCTTTTCCTGTCTGGAACAGTCTTCTCTAGTGACACGTTTCTATATTCACAAAGTCTCAGGTTTTTTGCTTTGTTTTAAATTTTCAGTCCACAATCTTCTCTTGGTAGACTAAACAATTTGAATTATCATGAAAATAGTGCTTTATTTACTCAATTTTTCAAAAGTCTTAGCAAAGGTCCTAATCCAAATTCATCTTTAGTCACTTAAATTTAAATCCCTTAAACTTTTTAAAATTAAATTCTTATTCAGAGTTTGCCATTTTTTTAATATTCTTTAAATTCTTTAAAGTGCTAGTTACAACTTCTATTTTGGGATGAAATTTTACTTTCCAGGTAGTTTTTGAAACTTGTTGTTTGGAAGACCTGTTTCAATTGTAAAATAATTGCAGATTCAGAGGTGATTAGAAAATGAGGAGGTTGAACTCAGTTTCCTTAAAGGCTCCATAGCAATTAGGATATTGATGACTTCCCTCATCTCTTAACACTTCAACCCCTGGGATAATGCTACCTTGCAGACTTCTCATGGGGATCAGCCATTGGGAGCACAAGTGAGAGATCTTCCATCCTTTTCCTATCTGCAATAATTCCAGCTGAAGCTGCTGTTGGTCATTGTTTTGTTATAATTGCTGGTTTGGACATCAAATTTGCCATTTTCCTCATCTGGAAATCTGTCTTGTTTTCCAAATCTTGAAAATTAACTTAGTGACAGTCGTTTATTTAGCATGTATTTGGATCTTTTTGGACAGCGTTTCTATAATACTATATCTGTATACAATAAAACAGTAAAAACATAAACATAACAAAAGCAATTCAATCAAACAATGTAAGAATACAAATGTATTAGAATCTAAAATAAATTTTATCAACCTCCTTATAAGAACACACTGAGCAATTTAAACAAAAAAGATCCAAAATCTCTGAGAAACCAGCAGAGTTTTCACTAGCCTCATAAAATCTGAGAAAAGTAACAGTAGTCTGTATTTCTGTAATGAGTCCATTATATAAGAATGGGGCAATCATTGAGAAGGTTGGTTTCCTTCCCCTGCACCTCTCAGGGAGCTATATAAAGCATTTCTGATAGTATTACAGGATTAGCACATATGATTCCATGGTAATGATCCTAAAGGTAAACCAGCACTTGAATTGTGCTTGGAAACTATTTCTAGATAAAGTCCTCACTAAACTAATGTTGCTTGGCTGAAATGGCTCTCACCAACTAGCAGGCAGAATGCCACATTCTGGGTAGCTGAAGTTTTCATGTCTCCAAAAACAACATTAGAAGTTGGCAATGATGACTTGGTTTAGTCAGGTAAAATCAAATTACCAGCTACAGAGTCTAAAGTAGTGAAGCATTCCCTGAAGCAGCTTTCACTGAAGATATTAAATGTCATCATTTTCACACTTCATTAAGTGTATAATTCAAGAGGGAAATGGCTTTGTAACATCTCCTGACTTTAGACAGTGTTTGTTGTACTCTGATAAAATCTTGTTGACCTCAGTAATTTAACTTTAGGCAGAAACCTAAAGTTTCTTCAGTAATTTTTCAGAGTAATAAAAAATCTAATATTCCCATCATATAAAATATGGATGCTGAAAACTCCAATAAGTGTCTTCAGTTTAGTCAAGACATTTAATTAATCAGTGCCACTGGTCCATGTTCACATAATGGCAAAAAAGTTAAAATTGCACCACCGTGAAGTCACTTCAAATGGATTTTCAGGGACCTTTACAAAGTCCTTGGCACCCCTCTCTCCCACAAGCATGCTATATTAATCTTTATATAAAAAAAATACAAATGCAACCTGTGACAAATAGAGTAAAAAAAATGAAACTGCTTTGATATGGGTAGCTGAGGGCAAGACAGTACTGAGGAAGGGAGGGCCTAATCTAAATTCAGACATAATTAGAAATCATGCTATAGTTTTATTCGCATAACATGCTTGACTGGATTAGTGAATTAACACATTTTGAGGGGCTTGTGCAATATAATGAACCTTAAATAAACCAAACAGTCTGAGTTTGTGCAACAGAAAAATAAACCTGAGGTTAACATTGCTAAATTTAACATATGTCTGTATATACACCTTTCATTACCTGGTTAAATATTGTATGAATGCAGGCAGTAATACATGAAGGAATCTCAATAGTACAGATATAGTATATTGGAACAACATATAACATTAACCATTAGCAATGTTTGGTAGAAATTGTTGTAAATCAGAAACTATGTGACTGTTAAGGGTTATCTGATTTTTTGCTCATTCTTTTGAATATGTAAAATTTTAGAAGATTGGAATAAGAGTGGAAGTCCCACACAAGTATTACTATGTTGCCTCATCAGTGCAGAGGGTTTCCTAGGAGGAATGAGTGAAGAAACCTAGAGTTTATGCCAAGAATATATAAATCCTGCACAATCACCCAAACATAAAGGTCATCCCAGCTGCCAGCTAAAGCAATCAGACACATATAATTGGCAGCAACAATAAAGGAGGATACTGTAGGTGGAAAATCACTTTAGTGACAATGGCAAAGGCATCATTTTATACTCAAGGAAAAAGTAATGGTAAACCATTCTCGCATTTTACCATCTACTTGGATAGACAATATAAAGTGATTGATGATGGACAGCCAAGATGGAATGGCACACAATCTATTACTGAGGAAGAGCTGAGAATCTTTTGGAATACTAATGGTATTTGTTACCTGGTTGGAATAACACCTTCAGGATATCACATGGCTGATGTTGCCATGCAGAAAAGAAAATCAAAAGTGCAAAGACCAAATTACCATGAGAATATTATGGAATGTATAAAACATGAGCATGGGAAAATTCAACACAGTAAAACATAAAATGAAGTGACCACACAAACATCAGTGAATTGAAATGAATTGAAACTGGACATTGTCAGTCAGAAGTTTATGCAGTTTTCTATTCAGGACATAAAAAAACAAAGAAGAAACAATTCCACTTTTAGGATGATATAGAAGGATATAGCAAGGACAGCACTTGGGTACAATGCAATCACTGAACAAATAATATCAATTAGACTTTGTGAACAATCCTTTAATATGACAATTACCCAAGTTTATGATCCAACCACTAGCACAAAATAAGATGAGGTTGATTATTTTTATGATCAAGTTCAATGTGAATTCAACAGAACATCCAAACAAGAATTGCTGCTTGTGATTGCAGACTTGAATGCGTAAGTTGGAAACTATAAGGAGTTGAATTATATGACCTAGAGAACAGAAAAGAAGCAAAAGAATGACACCAGTTTCTGCCATTTCAGTGATGTTTTCATCACTAATGTTGTATTCAAACAATCAAAGTCCACCTCTGTACCAAGAAATCAAATTGACTATATTATTGTTAAAAACAGGTTCTGATTATGGAACAGATCATGAACTGTTCATGGACAAGTTCCAAAGACTGGTTTCCTCAGTCTGATTTCCAGCATAATTCCCACCCCCATTTTCAAGGAGAACATCAGTAATTGTTTTAAAGTCCTTTACCTCATTGATAACTGAACCAGAGAACTATGGTATAAACTTAAAGAATATGTTAAGGAGGAATTAAAAAGAGACAGTCAAAAATGAAGAAATAGAAGTACCAGAACATACTATGAAAATAGCCAAGAAAAGAATAAAAGTGAGACAAAAATCTCAAGAAAGATATTTCCTTCTTAACTTTTAAGAGGGTTCCTCCCCCCCTTTGCATCTAACGGCAGGTTCTTATCCAAGATTTCACTCATATTGTTCAAGCATCATCTTTGATTTTTACTAAGCCTCTCCCATGGGTCTTCTCTTCCCAGCATCTCTGTAGTCTGTGCCCAAACTGCCCACACTATGCCCACATCTTGCCTGCCAGTTTACCCACTTCACCGAATCTGGAATAGGAAAGGTTGCAATGCCATCGCTTTACACAAATGGTGTACACTTGGTCACAAGAGATGGAGGCATTGTATAAAGAAAACCAGGTACTTTGCAATTGGCTGTGGCATTGAGCTATAGCTTTGGGCAACATTCAGACACATTTGGATGAACTCAGTGCTGCTACTCTGCATCACCCAAAATGTCTTGTGTCTGAGCCTGAGAAGTTTGATGGGCTGATTTGTTGCCTGCTTTCTTTGGACAATGCAGCTTCTATATTTATCTGCACCCAAAGGCTTTCCCTTCAGAATAGTTTCAAAACTGCAGATTGGCCCAATGTCTTGTGGTTAAGAGCCCCATTCTGTAGGATTTGGGAGACTTCAGAAGGGAACTATGTCAGCCTTTGATGATTCTAAGGCTGATGTTGCCAATCAAAATATATGATGTGTTCACCAAAGGGGGAACTCTTTGATGCACTATTCTGCTGAATTGAAGTAAATTGTCCAGGATTTGGGGAGGAAGGATGATACAGCTCTCCTGCATTAATTTCAAGAGAGATCTCTGATGATTTGAGCTGACTAGAGGTGAGTGACCTGCTACACTGCAAGGATTACTTCAACTTTGTAGGCAAATAAATGCACATTTGGAAACTTGTAAGGTTCAAAGGGAACATTCAAATGTGAGCAAGAGACCTAATCAACCCTTGCCATCCAACACAGCTCCCTTGTCAGTCCACATCCAGAGGAACCCATGCAGCTGGGCAGCAGTTGAAGTTGCTTAACAGATACATAAAGGGGGAAAAAACAACCTGTTGGCAAAAATAAAATCTCTGTCTGTACTTCAGCCAGCCAAATCATTATGCTCAGTAATAGCCACAGAAACAAGGCAAGCGAGAAGAGCCAGGAAACACAGGACTCTCAGCCAGCTCCAGACACTAAAATCAGGTATGAAAAGCAAGAGCCTGCACTATTAGTGATATGCCACCCCATTTTCAGATTCCAATAGAGCTGCTTGTACCAGGTCACAACCCTGTTTAAGCACTTGCCATTTCTGATTCTGGGGCTTGTTGCAATTTTAAAAATGCTGCATTCCAGTGTACTCAATTAAAATGCATGTGGTAGTGGAAACTATCAAGGGATACCCTGTGGAGTGAAAAGTTAATATGACCAGTGCACCAGTAACTGTACATATGGAACAATATAAGATAATATATTTAATGAGAACAACTTCAGTTCATGGTCATGCCAGTCCTTGAGTTTCAGATCATGCTGGAACTTCCTTCCTACATTACCCTCTAACATCTTGGCCCCAGATCATTCTGGCCTTCCAAATATAATTATGTCAAACTCACGTGGAAGTTTTGAAGATCACAGAAATGGCTTCTCAGATATGTCAGGAAATTCAACAGCTACCGGCCAAGTACAATAACCATTTAGTGATGCTTTCAGCACTCAAGAATCTGATTGCTTTGGTCTTGTGATTTTCTATAGGTTTGGTAACAGGATCAAACATCCTCAGGAGTCACTTCTCTGCTATCTTTGAATCAGAGACAGGAGCAGTTTGGGAATTCCTTGAAAAAAAACTAAATGGGTTCATTCCACATTCTACGTCTGCAGGGACTTCAGTGTTATTTGGAAAAAAAATCTAGAGAATTCCATCTTTGTTTTGATTATAGAAGTCTGAACCAGATTACAGTGTGCAACTGGAATCCCATTCCATTTATCTTGGATCTATTGGAATAGCTACTCTCTGCCATTGCCTTTACTAAATTAGATCTCCACGGAGCATACAATCTGGTTTAGCTCAAGGAAGAGAATGAATAGAACATCACCTTCCAAACCAAGTTCAGCCTTTTTGAATATTAGATAATGCCCTTCAATATACACAGAGCTTCTGCAGTTGTGTAGCACTTTGTGAGTGACATCTTCCAGTACTTCAAGAAATAGTTTGGCATTGATGAGATCATTACTAGGTCATTCCATATTAAGACTGTCCTGCAATGACTCCAGGAGCAGCATTTGTATGCCAAGTTTGAGAGGTGTACATGTCGCCTAACAGAGGTCTGTGATACTGCATCTCTGCTCATGGTCTACCCATGGATCCAATGAAAGTTCACAGGTTGCAAAAGTGGCATTTCCCTCAGAACAAATAAGATGTACAATGGTTCCTGGGTTTGCAAACTTACATTGTAAATTCATTCTGGTTTTCTCACAGATCATTGTACCAGGGCTGCCTCAGAACAAGGTTTCCTATAGTGTGGGCCCTGAGCCACCGCAAATCTTCAGGCACCTTGAAGAATTGTTCACCAACACCCATCTTCTACAATATCCTGACCCTGCAAATCCCTTTATTATGGACTTGGATGCCTCGAATATTGCTGTTGCTGCTATTCTCCATTAGCCCACAACATCTAATCAGCCTGCCTTGCCATGTGCATTTCACTCATGCAAATTGGCTGAGAGAAGGAGCTTTTCACTGTTAAGGATACTTATGAGACTTGGTGCTACGTCATGGAAGGGGCATGATATCTGATATAGGTACAGATAAACTACAGGAACCTTGAAGATTTGCACATTAAATAAAACTCAATTATCAATTGGTAAGCTAGACTCTTTTCTTTGCATGATTCAACTTTGTGATATCTTATCTGTCATAACTATGCAAAAATTGGCCTGGTGCTCTCTCAAGGCTTTCAAATTATAGGTCTAAGGTGAGAAAAAGGAAGGAGGAATAAATTATTTTACCCTTGCAAGTTTTTGTTTTTGTTTTTCTTCAATTATGGTTATCACACTCAGTTTTTTCCTGTACCTGGATCCTCTTCCTCATTTTCACCACTGGTGTATCCTTTCTGAGCTAAAACATTCAAGACCCACCACCAGCCAAAAAGTGTTATAGATTTTTTGCTGGCCATCACCATCAAGCACAGCCACCTTTAAAAGTTGTGACCACACCTGCATTACACAACTCCACTAGGAAGCTAGCCATAGTTTCCTAGGTTCCTTCATCAGAGCATACATCAACCCTATCACTTACATGCTTCAGCTTCCCCCTTCTTATCAGATGCACCCTATTTGCCATCTCTCACATCTGCTCCTGGATACCATGCCACAGTCTGCTCATGGCACTCCTGCAGCACCTCCATCCATGATAGTAGAAGACCATGCAGAATGTGACCTAGGTTAAATTCGGGATTCTTAGTAGTACGGTAAATGACTGCTACACTTTATTGACTGGAAGGGGTGTGGTCCACAGGAATGTTCCTGGGAAGATACCACTACTGTTCATGCACCTCATTTGGTCAACCAATTCCACTGATATTACCCAGAAAATCTGGTTCAGCAAACACAGGAGGAGAATCAAAGGGTAGGAACAATGTCATGGCTTTAGAGTCAAGTTCCAAGACACATGAAGTCCCATAAGTTGTTGCTCCTGCAGGTTCAGCAGCCACTGAAGCAAACTTTGACATATTCTCAGATTCTTCTCAACTACCACCAATCCCTCTTTAGCCCACATGGGTGCCAAGAAATAGAGCATACAAACACACACACAAAGCAAATCCAGCATCCCAACAAAGTGAGTGCCAGGCGAACTAGTGGAAAAACATTGACTCTCATTATTGGCAAATGCTGATCAAGCAAAGCTTCAGCTGTGTATTCTCAGCAGGAAGAGTATTTAAACTGTACATGACTGCCTTCCATTACTGGAAGCAACCTCAGCATTCGGCTTTGTACTTACATATTCTTGCTCCCGACTCCTGCTATGTGTTTAACCTCAGCATGTTCCTGACTCTGGCTCTTCGCTTGGTGCTTTTCAAGATATTGTATGTTTCCCAATTCCAGACTGACTGACCCAGTTTAAGTCTTATCCCCAGCCTTCAGTTAGATAATAGGTACATGCACATTTTTTGTTTTGCTCTCAAATGCACTTCTATCACATTTCCCACCCATCTGTTGTTATTTCTCCAGCCGTCTTCCCGATGCTTTCACAACCCTTGCTGCAAATACATGGCTCCAATCATCCATGTGGCTCCCCTGTTCCCCACCTTTCTACGTATTTTTTTTAACTAAGCCTCTTTTACAGTATGTATGCTCAACCTACCAAGCCTTGCCCCCAACTGTCCAAATCACATTGCATAAGACAATGTTCCCAGCCTTTCCGAGTTGGTGGCCCAGCACAGGGGTGAGGGGGAAGAGGAGATGGTATTGTGTGGCGGGCAGGCATGCATACACAGCTTCATTTGCATGAGCAGCACTTAAAGTGCAGTATTGCTGGCAAACTCTATCCACAGTCTGGTGTTCAATCTGGACGGGGCTCAAGGTTGACTCACTCTTCTGAGGTTAGTAAAATGAGGATCCAGATTGTTGGGGGAAATATGCAAATAATGCTTTGACATTAAACCCAGAGAGTGTTGTAAAGTGCTATGGGGCACTATATAAGCCTAATTGCTATTTCTATTGCTAGCTTGCCTTCCAGTTTGCATAGGTGTTGCATAGATCCCTCCTCTGCCAGGACCTTAAAATGAACGATACACCAGCTCCAACGATTCCTCAATAGTTCCCCTTCCCCTTTTACATGTGATATCATTTTGATTCTTCATCTCTAGAGATTCTCCAAGGTTCCAGCATCCTTCTTTTAAATACCATGCTCAGAATAGATAAATAGATTACAATTTTCTTACTGTGGTTCAGTTAGCCCAGAACAGGGAGGAAGAATGACATGTCTTAATCTTGACACTATATTTCTTCTGATGAGGCTTTGAATTACGTTTGATTTGTATAACACACGCACACACGCACACAAACACATATTGAATGTACCTGCAACATTTTGTGGTTCCGTAATTTTTATGGCCATTGATGAATGACACAGAAACCAGTTTTCTTTCCATTTTCTCTCCCATTATAACATCTGCCATGTGAGCATTTATAATTTCTCCCCTTCATTTATCTTGTTTTACATCGGTATTTTAAGTAACACTATATCTAACATGAATCACATGATAAATAACTGGTATTTATCATCTTTCAGTGGAAGGTGTTGGGGGGAAACCATGTGGAAGAAAAGGAGGTGTGTTTTTTTTTAAACAGGACTTAAACTGACAATCCAACATATACATAGTACACATATCCTTGTACACTAAAACTTCTTAGATCAGAAAACATATGCTTAATATTTTCTTTCATTAGGATTATAAGCTTTACAGTTTAACCATTTAGCAGTCTTTATTGTATTATTTATTACATTTATATACCAATGTTTGTTCTAGAGCTCAGAGCAGCATATGTAGTTCTCCCTCCCACATGTTTTATCTTTAAAACAGACCTGACCAATAAACTGAGAAATTACAACTGTCCCCAACTGTCCCTACAAGTATTGCTTGTCAGGATTTGAATCTGGATTGGCCTAGTATCCCCACTTCTAACCAATGTATCACATTGCTTTTCTATTTCAGCACTGACTTCATCACAAGATGATGAATGGTGATGAACAATTATAACGGTGTGTTTAACATTACATATGCTTTATTGCAAGCAATTAAAATTGTTCTCCTAGATACTGAACAGTTGTTTAAATCCTACCAAACTTTGGCCCCAAACACCAAAAATTGCAACAATTACTTATTAACTGATGTATAATGGAGTATAAATTGTTAAATAAAGCAGAACTCTTATTTTGCGTTCCTAGTCCAAAACATCTTCAAAGCACTCTCCCACAAGCTCTCATGCTCTCATATTAATTCTCCCCAACATTCTCAATAAATTAGAGATTGATAGATGTTGGAACAATCTGAGAATATGCACAGTTTTCAGCTGTGGGAGTTAACAGTGATTTTGCAAACATCATAAATACATTCCCTGAATAGAAGTATTAAATTAATTATGCTACTTAGAGCACAAACGTGCTATCTCAGCATCTGGAGAGATAAATATATAGAGTTCTGCCAATTTAATACCTTTCAAACATATCTTGATATTTTTTTCTTCTTGGCAAGGAATTCACATTATAATTTTTGGGTAGTCAGCGAAGGTGTAAGGTGTGATTGTTAGAGAAAACTATCTGAAAGCACACATGCTCTCTCATTTCTCTCTCATTTCTCTCCCTCCCTCCCTCCCTCCCTCCCATTTCTGTTCTTTC
>JANHFL010005092.1:58704-74997 GCA_032468155.1 Oxyrhabdium leporinum
GTCCTGCTATCACTTCTGCTCAATAAAAGTATCCTGTTTGAAATACTTCATTTCAAGAGTTCTGCTTTCTTGAGTAACGAGGAGAGGGAGGACCTGACATAAAGCAACTTCTACAAAAAATGGTCAACCTGGAGAAGCAATATTTCACCCTACCATGGGGACCTTGCAACAATGTCCAAACAAAGCAAGGGGGAGCAGAACCCCGGGAGGAAATCCCATCTACTCCACAACCCAAAGATCGCCCAGCACTCACCCCCTTGGGAGAGGGAGCAACACCCCAAGGAGAAACAAAGATGTACCGCTGGTTATTGGGAATAGGACTGAAAGACAGCTGGGATGGCAGAACTCGGGGTGTGAGGCAGCCAAAAGCCTGGATGGAAATTGGAATTGGAAGCCCTCTCTGACCCGAAGGAATCTTTTCCAGATCCCCTCAGAGAAGAAAAACTGAAGAGACACCTCAAACGACCGGTGATGGAAACCCTTGAAGACTTTAACATTGGGGGGTGGGAATCAGGAGCAGCCACTTCGAGAAGCAGGAGCAGTGATACCAGCCAATGTTGTCGGAGCAGCCACTCTGGACCCTGTCGTTGCTGACCAGGCTGCCAGAGCCCCGGCAGGTGTGGATACCCCCAGCCATCCATGCAGCAGGGATCCTGCCCGCACTGCCTAGAGGACCACAGATGGAGAGGAAAATACCACCCCTGGAAGTGAGATTTGATGGAGACCCGCAACAATTGGGGTTCTTCATGACGCGTGTAAGTACCTACATACAAGAGTATGGGCATGATCTGCCTTCCCACGGGGTCCAGATTCAAGTTGTAACCCTCGCCCTAGACCGGGCAGCTGCCAGATGGATGGTGGCTCTACACAACACCACCACAGTGGAATTGTGTGATTTTGACTGTTTCATGACCGCCCTAGGTCACAGATTCGAAGACCCCCTCGGAAATAGAAAAGCCAGGGACAGAATCAAGGTTATTAAACAGGAGTGACGATCCATTGGAAAATACACTGAGGACTTCAGGGAGCTTGCCTGCCATGTGAATTGGCCAGAGGATATTCTGGTCAGCTGTTACCAAGATGGGCTCAGTGATGATCTTTACAATGCCTGCGTGGCAAGAGCAATCCCTGAACTGCTGCAAGATTGGTATCTCACCACGGAAGAAGCAGAAATCAACATGGCTAGAAGCAAGTATCAAGGGACCAGCTACCCCTGGAAAAGATCCTCCCCTCTGGGAAACCGCAATCAACCCAGACTGGCAGCTGCCTACCTGACAAAGGCTTCAACCTGCTTCCGATGTGGGAAGGAGGGGCATCACGCCACAGACTGTCATTCCAAAGCCCCAGCCAAAAGGCCGGAACGGCCACCCAGAGGGAGGCCTGCAACCCTTGGACCACGGAGACCCAAAACAACTTTGAAAAGCAGGGGAATTGTTGAGTTTCAAACTCCCCCTCATTTGGGAGATGGAACTCCAGGCAGCCCCCAAGAGGACCCAGACCTGTTTGGAAGTGAACCGGAAGATGAACCGTTGGTAAGCAACCCCACTGAACCACTCACTTTCCACTTGAGACTATTCATACCCAGTTTGGACAGAGAGGTAAAAGTCTCTGCTTTCTTAGACTCTGGGTGCACGAGATGTTTAATCAGTCCAACCCTTGTGGGGAAACTGGGGATACAACTGAGGAGGTTAAAATTCCCAATTGCTTTTGGTCAACTTGATGGCTCAGTAGCGGGGGGAGAATCAGCCCTTTTTGCTATGGAGCCACTACGAATGACTATGGAGGGTCATCAGGAAAATCTTATGTTCATTGTTGCACCTGGAATGGAGTGGCCCTTGGTTTTGGGGTTAGCATGGCTAAAGAAATGGAATCCTAAAATAAACTGGAGTAATGACTCTATCTGTTTTCAAAAGCATGTCACTTTTGTGGAAGCCAAAGAGAAAAAAATGGGGGGGGGGACTGGCTAACCCTGGGTGGGGGATGCCAGACTTTGCAATCCCAAAAGAGTATAAAGACCTAACCAAGGTTTTTAGTGAAAAAGCCTCTGATGAACTCCCTCCCCCACCATGCCACAGACTGTGCCATTGAACTCTTACCAGGAGCAAAACTTCCTAAGTCTAAAATGTATAGCATGTCTCCCAAAGAATTAAAGGAACTCAGACTTTTTATTGATAAAAACGTGGAGAAGGGTTTCATCGAACTGGTGCAACCCAAAATAGCAGCACCAGTGTTATTTAGAGAAAAGAAAGATGGTTCTTTATGTTTATGTGTAAACGTAAAGAGGAACAAGTAAAATTACTCCGAGCTGTGTTAAATAAACTTTGCTCAGCTAAACTCTATGCCAAACTTTCTAAATGTGAATTCCATCAAGAGAAAATAGACTACTTAGGGTATCGTATTTCACACCAAGGCATAGAGATGGATCCTCAAAAGGTACAAGCAGTAATTTATTGGGCTCCACCCTGCACACGTAAGCAGCTGCAGAGCTTTCTGGGATTTGCCATTTTTTACCACCAATTTATTCCCGCCTTTGTGCCAATTGCCCTCCCCATCACTAACTTGTTGAAAACAAAAGGGGAGGGAAATCCGAAACCGAAGCAGCTGCTGAATTGGTCAATGGAATGTCAAGCCGCTTTTGAAAAACTTAAATGGCTGTTTTCAGCAGAACTGATTCTGAGACACGCTGATCCTGAAAAGCGTTTCATTAGTCAGGCCGATGCTAGTGATGTGACTGTAGGGACTGTTTTACTACAGATGAACGAAGAAGGGAAGGTTCAACCCTGCACTTATACATCTAAAAAGTTAAATGAAACCAAACAAAGGTGGGTAATATGGGAAAAAGAAGCCTATGTAGTCAGATGGACCCTTCTTACTTGGAAACACTTCCTAGAGGGAAGTGAGAACCCTTTTGAGGTCTGGACTGACTATAAAAACTTGGAAGCACTAAAAACCCCAAGGACGTTATCCCCAAAGCAAGTCAGATGGGGACAGTATTTCAAGCGATTTAATTTTACATTAAAGTACATTCCTGGAGGAAAAAAATTCCTAGCAGATGCTCTTTCTAGGAAGCCACAATATGATAGCATTAAATCTGAAATTGTGAAACCTATTTTACAGAATGATCAAACTGCAGCTAAGGTGATCACCAGGGCGCAAGCTTAAAAAAGAGACATTTGCAGACAATGACATTTTGCTTGCTTTCAAACAAGATCTTACCAATGAGTGGTTTACAAGTCACAAAGGAAATTGTGATGTGAAGGATGGCTTAGCCTGGGTTGGAGGAAAAGTATATGTGCCAGCGAATCAGAGACTGGGACTTATGCAAAGATGTCATGATTCAAAATTGGCTGGTCATTTTGGATTTGTGAAACACTACATCTTATAAAAAGACAATTTTGGTGGCCATTTTTAAAGAAAGACATTGAAAGTTATGTGGCCAGCTGTCCTATTTGTGCTGCTGCTAAAAGAAGACAAGGAAAAGCTCCTGGGTTGTAACTGATTTATTTTCTAGACAAGCTCATTTTATTCCATGCCAGAAAATCCCTACTGCTAAAGCTTTGGCAAAATTGTTCTTAGTGCATAATAAAAGTATCCTGTTTGAAATACTTTGTTTCAAGAGTTCTGCTTTCTTGAGTAAGGAGGACTCACTCTTGAATGAAAATTGAATGTCATCAAACATGGGAAAAGCTGCCATCAATCACCAACAGGGCTGGTTTGTTTATGTCTGTTTGTGTATAGAGTGTTGATGGTTCAGAAACTCCATTCATTTCCTTTCCTTCCTAAAGACTGCCAACCTATCAATCCAATGATGCTAAATATTAGCAAATAGGTTAGCTTTCTTGACTGTAACACAGTAATTGCTGGATTTGTTGCTGGCCATATGTAGTAGTTGCTGGTCATAGGTAGCCATTGCATAAATATTTTTGATCTGTGTTAATCTATGGAGTATCCTCAGACAATCCAAAACATGAAGCTTCTGGATAAATAAGATTGAAGAACTTTGCGAAAGGTGGGTTGATATGTATAGGTAGTTATAGAGTAATATATCTATGAATACCTATTGCTAAAAATGTAGAAAATAAAGAAACTGCATTCTAGTTTCTGACTCCCTTGCGGCCAGAGCAATGATAACTTCAGAGGAAGGTACTGCAAGCTGTCACCTTTACAATAGATGTACCAGGAATGGAACCCTCCTTTTGAAGACCATATCATTGTCCCCTGGCTTCCAAAAAAAAAATGTTAAAGGGGGGATATCATCTAATGATATCATCTAATGATATGCTTCAGAATTCCCAGTTCTCAACGATCCAGTATCTGCTGAAAACTTGTCCAGAAAAGAATTCACTCCCTCTTGAAACAGTCTTTTCTATTCCTGAATAGCTCTTACTGTTAGGAATTTTGTCCTGGTACCCTACTGAAATCTATTAGTGTGTTAGGTTCACTGTTTCTTATCCTGTTTTTGAACAATTCTTCCCCATCTTTTACACAACAGTCCTTCATACAATCATATTTCCCTGAAAATGTGTTTCTTCAAACTGAACCTATCCAACATTTCTAAGCATTCCTAAGTTTTACTTCTAGGCCCCTTATCTTCATTGTGTACATTCTTCAGTTTACCACTGTCTTTCTTAAAATTCGGTGTCAAAAGAGGACACAATATTCTTTAATTCTGGATATTGTACTTCTTATGTTGTTGCTTCATTAGAATTTTATTTCAATTTTTTTGTAGTTATATCAGATTGTCGGCTTATATTCAGTTTGTGATCCACCAAGGAAACCTGGTCTTTTTTGCATGTACTGCTGTCTTATATCCTATTCAATGCCCCTCTATCTTATATTCATTCTTTTTTTATTATTGTTTTCCTCCCCAAATATAGAACTATACATATATCCAGATTCATCTTCAAAAATTGTTACAGTTTTCCAGTTCCTAAATCCTCATTTTATCCTTTAATGTGTTTAGTATCCTCACCCATCATTTCTTTGCATCTTTTGTAATCATATTTTCTAACATCTCTATTGTTATAAATCTGGTGAACAGCATAACACCAATACCAGACTTTTTAAAGCTTGATATGGACCATCAACGTATCAGAGTCCACCTCTGAAGAAGATGGGAGGTTAAGAAATAGGAAATATAAATAAAAATTAATATAGTTTCTTTTAAACCAGATTTGTAATGTTAGTTCAAACCAGCTCACATTTGGCTCTCTTCTCTACCAAAAACTCATGACAGACTTCATCTGATGCTTTCCTAAAAAGGTACACTACATCAATCCCATTCCCATGGCCAAAGAAGCTAGTCACTTTTTTTAAGGCTAGTTTAGCAAGAAGAGATATGAACCCAAGGTGACTCTTGCAAACAGTACATTCTTTTCCAGTACTGATGTCAAGGTGATTATATATTCCTAACTCTTCTTTTTTCTGCTTTTTCTCCTCCTGATAACAGAAACAACATTTATCTTTCACCAGTCCTCTGCTTGCTCCTCTGATTAATTCATTTATTTGGCTTGTATGCTGACTCTAAGCAGCTTACAGACTTACCCGCCACTAATAAGATTAAAGCAATATACTACAAGATCTATAATGGCGATAACAAGTTTCCACAACCCTGAAGAATAACTCTCACTTATTTTAAAAAAATCACTCCCAAGAGGAACAAGACAAATACAACTCCTCAGATTTCACAGGCCTGTTGAAAAGTCAGATCTTAATAGCTTTGTCAGAAGAGTTGGAGCCTGTATGTTATCTGGGAAATTCTGTTCCATTCAAAGAGGCTAGTGATGAAGATTCTTCTTGATTATACTTCCAAAAGATTAAGACCCAGAGAAAATCTTCTTGTCCAGATCCTAATAAACTGGCAGACACCAGTGGGAGTAAGTTGTCCCATAGATACACAGGCCCTAAATCATGCAGTGCTTTAAAGATGATCAACATTTTGAACTGTACATTATTTGAATGTTATTTTTTTGCAAAATCCTTTTTCTTTCATTTCAATTTATGTTACAGAAGAATCTAAGGACTTAAAAACTCAGCTATCCTTTGAGATGGATCAACAGTCAACAGATTACTTTCTGATCCAAACTTGGGTCAGAATAATTCCATTGACATCTCAGTATCTGTTATGAATAATTGAGGCAGATTCTTTTCTCAGATAGATCATTCAATTTCTGCCAGTTTCACAAATCAATTCATTCCTAAAACCATTCCTGCTGCTTTCTGTGAATTTATTTTTGAAAACAAAAAATACCAACCCTATACCAAAATTAACACTGATTTACATTTGAAGTGTTTCTAAAGTGCACTTTTTATACATAGTTTTTCCCCCTAATGATGCATATTTTGTAGACAAGGTTGAGCCAAAAAGTATATTGCAGAATTCAGATCTATCTGTAGTCAGAAATATTCTGGCACAGCTCCAGTTTTCATAGTAGTCCAGGAAATAAGAATCAGGTTCTCCCATTTTAAAAAATGTAAAGAAAACAAAATCTTCTCCTATCCCTGGTTCTTTCTCCAAAAAACTTCATCATGTAGTTCTTCATCATGTAGACATGGGAAACATACTAAAACCATAGCTTGGGTATCATACTGTTTAAAAATATTCTCTCTGCCTCCAAAAACAACTCCCCTCTGAAAATCTGAACTCATGTAGTATCATCGAGTTTATATATCTGAAAGGGGCTATTGCATATCTCAAGATATAAAGATCTTCTGACCCCTGACCCCCTGTACTGGCTCCAATCAACCAGAGTCTGTTTTAGCAGGTCCCTTTGGGTTTTTAGATAAAAAGTACAAGAGAAGAAATCCTTACATGCCTTTGTGTATTTTTTTTTAACTTTAGAAAAGGATAGCTAGAGGATATGAGTAAAGCCTTTACCTTCATCTCTATCATCCTCAGATTTGTAGATGACAGAACTTTATTCAGTTCCACCTCTGTAATTCAAAGAGAGAATGGTTTTACTTGTCCAGATGCAAATTTATATTTCCTCCCTGTTCTTTTAAAGTAATTATTGTTGTGTGGTCCATTCAGCTCCTTCCTCCTTTTCCCTATCATAGGGAAATACATGTGCTTGAAGTGTCCTCTTATGAATCATTGCTCCTTCTATTTCAGCTCTAAAAGCCCATAACAATTAAGCACATGCCTCTTTCCATCTACTTACATACTAGTTGGACCTTTGGGTTAATCAGATGCCTTTCTGTGATGATGTACAGTAATAGCAAGTGAGAGTCCAACTCACAGATATCTAGATTTTCCACTGAAGGCTCATTTGTATCCATGCAAATGTCTGTGAAATCAATCTTACTTTATCAGTTATTGTTACAACTATCTAACATAGCTGCTGCTCCTGAAATGATATCTGTGACATATACTTGTCCTACACAGCTATTTCACTTACTAATTCAAATGTTGGAAGATCTGCTTTGATATTGTGCTGTTTGAGTATTTTGATCCCATCGACTTGCATGAAGCTTAGTTATTTCTTTTTCCTCTGTAGGAAATATAACAACCTCTCCAATGAATTAATTAATTATTCTCCTTAACCTTGTTAGAAAGTTGCGCGATGGGACTAGACAAACCTCCAAGCAACAAGTAGTTAAGGAAAATAATAATAATAATTTGCAATATAAAGTATGAGTTGATGAGGAAAGGGGAGGACAGCTTTCACCCATTAACCTGCTCAAGCAGCAATTGCATTTCTTAAGAATTAATTACACTGTATTTCCCAAAGGGCTTGAAAACTGAAGCCTTTGTTCAAGAAAAACAAGTCTGTTAAATTTCTATGAACACAGACTTATTTTTACAGTATTGTCTTTTAATATGATAGCCTTCATTTCTACAGCTCCATGTTTTATTAAACTTGGCAGACATCATGAATTAATATGCTTTCAAAAGCCAAATGGCCATTCAGTTTTTCCTACATGAATTGAATTTTAATATACAAGTTGTCTAGCTAAAAGCTAGTAGCTTTTTGAAGTGGATCTAAAAAGCAAATTGATAGAACCCTCTCTCAAATTTCTGTAAGATTCAATTTTCAATGCAAAATTTCCATTTTCAGAATGGATGATAAATTCTTTGTTATTGAATGTGAGTTAGTGGATTTATACATTATGTTTATACATATTGTTTTCCCAATCTGTGTTTTTTAATATTCAATGGGAAGATTATTATTTATGTATTTATTAAAAGTTTTGGCAGAGGAAGCTCAGAGATGTTGAAAAATGGCATTAGAGGCCATATGAATTTCTGGACCTCAAACTACTCAGTCTATTGATAATGATTTTTTAAGGATGAACATTGCCTATTGCAGTATAAAGCTGTAATAAAAAAAAAGTTCATGCCATTAAAAATAAATGTATTAAATTTTATAAAATATACATATAAAAATTAACATAAATAACAATTGGGAAGAAAAAGATAAAGAGGAAAAATGAAAAGAAAAAGGAAGATAAGAAACAAGTGTAGAAAGATATAAAGGAAAACAAAACAAAGAATAATTTACAATTTCATCAAAGGATATCAGAAACACATTCAATTCTTAGTTTAGCCCTATAATATAGTGTCTATTTCACCCCATTTTAATTTTTTTTTAAATTTTAAATCCAAATCAAGTCCACACGACATAATTTGATTTTGTTTTATTCATCTTCTGCAAAATGTCCACAAAAAGCTTCCAATTGTAGATAAATTTCTCAATGACTTGTCAGTTCCATCACCTTTACTAACAATTCCTCTCTTTGGAGGTATTGCAAGGTGTTTCCAGTGCTGAGCATATAAAAATTATACTGTTGTTGTGTTAAAAATGTGATTTTTCCAGTGCTTTATCCATTAACCCTGAATTGTGGTCTGAATTGTGTATTTTCAATTTTGTTTTAAATTATTTGACATCCAATATTAGATTGAAATTATTTCAGTCCAATATTGCTTAGCTATTTTGCAACTCTACCAAAGGTGATAAAAGAGTCCTACTTGAATTTTACACTTCCCGGAATTATTAGGATATCCTTTATACATTTTAGCCAATATGTCTGGAGATAAGCATCATCTAAAGATCATTTTATAAAAGTTCTTTTTTGAGATGATAGCATAGTGTAAATTTGAATCCCTTTATCCACATGTTTTTCCATTGACCAATTTTATGTTATATTGATTTTTTTTTGCCACAATTCATAAATTATACAAATTTGGACTAATTTACTTTCCCTTTCAATGTTAACAAAAGTATATACATTTTGGCAATAAGGTATTCATTATGTGAATAGTTTCATTTCAAAAGTAGTTTTGTCATGTTCAAAATCATATTTTTTTTATCAACTTTAAATCTCTCAGTGAGTTGCAAATATAGTAACTAGTGACACTTGAAACATTCAAACGGCAAGTCTTCTCTAGATTTTAATTTGATATTGCCTGAAGAGTGTTCCAATAAATCTGCATATCTTAACCATTTTTTGTCCAACCATCATTTTATTTCTATAATATGCTATGTGTGTGGGGAGGGGGTGGAGCCATGAATGTATTTTTGGGCATAGTATAATTTTATATTTGTTCCAGATTCTCAAAATGGCATGCCTAATAGTGATTTCTAAAGTCAACATTAATTTGACTTTTGAATAACATACGTTTTTTGGAAAAACATCATTTAAAATCTTATGTGCATATTATAATGTATATATGGATTTAATCCATTTTATAAAGTTCTCATTGAAATCCATGTCTTCTGAAACCTTATAGAAAAGGCAATTAAGTTTATCAAATGCTTTTTCTCCATCTAAAATATTAATACAACTTGCTTTTCATTGTGTTGTAAATATTCTATGATATTCAAAACTGGCCTCACATTATTGTTTAATTTCATTTTGGATAAAAATCTACTATGATCATGATAAATAAATTGTTGGAGAATTGTCTTCAATCTATTAGTCAGTATAGTTTTAAAAATCTTATAATCATTGTCTGTTTTTGCTCTATCTCCCTCCTGGAGTTTCATCTTCTCTTTTTCCCCTTAGTTTATAAGCCAATCTCCTTCCTGGTTTATTTCCATATTTAAATTTAATTTATTTAAGACAGTTCAATTTACTCTCTTACTGTACACATAGATAGTAGCTGATGAAAAAGTTTAATTTCATTTAAAACATTCTTTCTAGGTCATTTCCTTAATTCTTATTTACTTTTAATTTCCTATAAAATCTTATGTATATTTTCCTGTACTTTCTTTTTTAATCAATTGTTGTGTTTTATAATATAATCCCTAATTACAACTTGCATCCCATACTGTTCTTATGTTTGTACCTTTGTTTACGTTGTTCTCAAAAAATTCTATTAACTTCTCGTTGAAATTTTTCACTATCCAGTCTTTGTGTAATAAAGTTTCACTAAGTTTCCATCTAAAATGTATTGATTTATTTTTTAAAAAAATCAGTTCAGCTGGGTTGTGATCAGAAATGTTTTTTGCTAAAATCTGTGCCTTTCCGGCTGCAGTGGTCAAATTTTTAGAAATCCATATTATCTCTATTTTGACAATGATTGTTGTGATTGTAAAAACTAGGTGTATTCTCTAGAAATGCACACACACACACATACTGCCTCCAAAGGTCCACTAATGTTAAAGGTCAAAAGAGGACTTTGGTAGTTTTCCTTAAATAGTATTAACTATCTTCTCAATTATCTGCTCTAATTATGGCAACATCTCAGCATTCCAGTGACACATTAGACACCAACACTGATACGGTAAATTTAATACTTGATCAATCATATGTTTATAAAGTGATAATAAATAAATGTATCATTCGGTGTATAGATTCCCAATACAAAGTGGGTGGTTTTTTTGCCATCTAATCAATTTCTACCCCACATATCTATCATCTTGATCAACTTTTATTGTTATTACAATTGTGATTGATGTAAAAACCAACTCCATTGATTTTAAATCACAGAATACGTGACCTGATTAACAAAGTTGTATATTCGCAAAGCTGTAGCTATAGAAATTTCAGGCATAGCACATTCTTTTTTACATTCTACTTTTGTCAACATTAAAAACTCTCACATATCTGTTTTTGTGTTGTGCCAGATTGTGCCAGGTTGAAAATGGAAAAGAATCATAATGCTGTATTCATATTTCAACAAAACAAAACAAAAATATGACCACCCAAATATTTTAATGATTTTCCATACAGTCAAAATAAGCTTCCCTATCACTGAAATTACTTTCAGCTAGCTATATTTAAGGGATCATATCAAGTTCATCACTCCTGCTAAAAAAAACCCTGTAGAGCCCTAAAATAGTAGTAACAGCGTCATGATGGTTTTTTTTCTTCAACATAAAATTGTGTTTTCAAGTTCCATTCTAAATTAATAATAATTTGTATATTAATTAATCTAGCTCAATAATTGATATATGTATATATCCTATCATAATATAAAATTATTAACAAATTAATCCTAGATTTAAAAATACCTAGTTTTTTTTAATTTGTCTTCCTTCCTTTTAAAAAAATGTTCCAAGTAAAAGCAATGGTATAAATAATTTACACCGTTCTTAATATCTAGAATGGTTCCTTCTTCCCAAAGAGGATAGCAGAACTGAGACAAGGTATGATTGAACATAATATAATTTCTTTGCAGCTTTCCAGCAAATGACCTTTCCTAGTGAACATGATGGATAATGAGCTTAATAAACATTATGATGAATACTCTGTCTAATGAAGTACATGTAATCCATCTGAACATGCAAGTGTCTAAAAATACAAAAGCATGCCAAGGAGGATTAAAAAAATAATGTGACAAATAGCAGGAGGTCCAATATGACTGATGTATAAAAATATCAAAGGATCAAGAATTGTCCAAAAATAGCTAGATTCCTCCCCAAATTCTCTTCCAGCGGCATTCCATGACAATATAAATTTAAAAAGTTGGTCAGAGTCCAATACTTTTGGATTATAAACCAAGAGACAGATATATTCATAATCTGTGAAAGATGCATGTTTTGATACAGATATGTATGCAGAATGGAAGAACTGCCTTTTGTGGTTTTGTATTTTGTGTGTTGTTTATGCTTGTTACTTTTTCCCCCCACACTTGGAATTTTTTTGGGATTCAAATAACTACAATACACCTTTCTGTCTTCTTCTTTACTTCCTCTTTTACCAATTTAGATATAGAGGGAGATGCAAAGTTTTGATTTTCTTGCACTTCTCGTGGCCTCAACTATTGTTATTTGATGCTGCTGTTGCATGATTATGATGTTGTCTTTCCATCTTCTTCTGAGTCTGCCTCGGGCTCTTTGACTTTCTTCTCTTTTTATGTATGCCTTATATCACGGATGTCAAACTCTGAGCATCGCATTGCCATCACATGTTTTGTGATGTTTTCCCCCTTTGCAGAATTGGGGTGGGCGTGGCCTGTGCATGATGCATACGGCCCACGGGCTGCCAGTTTTGACACCACTGATTTATATACTATGGAATTCCCCAGACATTTTCTTCAGATGGGGAAAAACAATTCATTTGCTGCCTTTGTATATAATTCAATATTCTTTCCCTTATAATCTCATTCCTGATTTTATCCCTTCTAGTCACTCCAGCAGCTTTCCTCAAACATTTCCATAGTAACTTTCATTTATTATAAGCTTTATTATAAGTGTCCATGTTTGACACTGATAACATAAGGTGGGGATCAATATGTTTTGTATGAGATGCTTCTTTGTACTAATCAGTACTGCCTTACGTTGTAAAAATGGAGCCAGGTATCCCAATACTTGGTTTGCCTTACTGTATCATATGTTAATCTCTTCATTCATTTTTCCATCTTCAGTAAATGTTGTTCCTAAACACTTTGATACTTGTTTTATGCTTATTAGGTTCAGGGTGTACTTTTTCAATTACCATTACTTCTGTTTTTATTCTTTACTTATTCTCATATTAGTTGTCTTACATTCCTGCTTCATGAACATGACATGGACATCTTTCTGTGACTAACTAATTACTAATTTAGATAAATCCTCTGCTCACCTTAGTTAAGAAAATCATGCTGGTCAGCAAAGTGTATTTCTAATTGATTGTGTTACAACTCAGAAATGTATTAAAAAGACAATTTATTCATGTTATTTCATCATTTGTTTAAATAAAACAAGATGGTGGACATACCTAATACTCTTTCCTCCTATTTTTCCCCACAACAACTCCCCTTTGAGATGCGTGGGATGAGAGAAAAATGACTGGCCCAAAGTGACCCAGCCAGCTTTCATGCCTAAAGTGAGACTAGAACTTTGGTTTCTAGCCTTATGCCTTAACAACTAGGGCTCTCTGTCAAGCTTTCATTCAATAAATGCATCCAATTGTTGTGCTGTTAGATTCTGTGGTGATTGTGCCCATCAGAGACAAAATGCTGAGGAAGGAATCAAAAGTTCTTTATATCACCCACCCCCACAATATCTCTCACATTTCTCAAAATAAAATGTCTCAACAAAGCAAAATATTCATATCTATTCTGTACAGCAATGTTTTCCTACAACTTCAATCTATCAAAAGATATATATATATATATATATATATATAAAATCACTCTGGCCAGGATCTGGAGCTGCTATTCAATAGTATCCAAAAGTTTCAAATGGTGCAAAGTGGAACAGTGTGGGCTATGTGTGCCCCCGGAAAGATAAATGTTCTACCTCTACTTGGTGAGATGAACTGGTTGTCAGTTTGCTTCGAAGTCCAATTCAAAGTGTTGGTTTTGACCTTTAAAGTTCTAAATGACATGGGGCCTGGATATTTAAAGGGTAGTATTTGTCCAGGTTATCCTAAGAGGACCAGTGGGAGGGTGATTTTATGGGTCCATCTTAAAGTTCCATCTTATGGGAACTAGAGACAATTTTTTTCTGCCATGACACCCACTCTTTAGATCATAAGTAGACAAATCATGTCCTATTGGGTCACAATTTCAGACATGTTTCTTACCTAATTAGAGAAATGAAATGATCAAAGGTGGACTACTTCCTGCCAGTTTCCCTGTTGAATTTCCTTGTAGGAATCTGACAGGGAAGATTGGAAACCTTTCCTTTCCTTTCCTTTCCTTTCCTTTCCTTTCCTCCCTCCCTCCCTCCCTCCCTGCAGCTGAGTGGAGAAAGGAATAAGAGATTGCTGTCTGGGAAATTGTCACAAAACATTGAAAATGAAGATCATATAGTTGCAGTAGCAACACAGCAGCCACCACTAATAGCAGCTACAACTTCCCCAAATTTCATTCCTTTAGGATTCATGGTTTCCAGACTTTGATGAATTCTGTAAGTTGGTCATTTGAGATACCTAAGTTCAAAAATTGTTACCCTATGATGCACCTTTTTAGCCAGTTAAAGGTAATCATAATGAAAATTTTAATATTACATAAATATCCCTGAGGTGAGTTTAGCCCCAATTCTACCAGCTTTCTGGAAATCTCTTAAAACTTGGTTTTGCTAGTGGGCCTGGGAATTCAGTGGAAATGAGGAGTCCGCAGGATGGGTATATTGTGTTTAAGGCTTTGACTTATTCTCCCATGGTGCTATTTGTGTTTAAGTTTTATGCGTTTTAAATATTTTTAAAGGTTATTTAAGACTTTAATTGTTTTATTTTATTGTATGTTCCCCAGAGTCACATTTGTGAGCTGGGTGCCTATATAAATTTGATAAATACATAAACTTTAAAAGGAAGAAGAAACTTTAATATATTTTCTTGCCTTCCAAGAAAGGCCATTTATCTTATTAATAATACAGTTCTTTTTTAAAATGTTCAATTTTCAATTGAACATTCATTTTCCTTTGTACAATATGCATACAGGAGGGATGCAATACTAAGGGCAAAAAGGATGTCCATTTTCTAAAGTGAAAGGAACCATTTAAACTTCTGAAGTTCAAATATTTAATCCAGCTTTTTTTCTGAATTTTTAGAGATAAGGGAGGGGCACTTTTTTTCTTTTTCTTTTTGAATGGTAGTGATGCCATTTCACACACTGCCTACCTTTTATCTTATCTTATATTTAAAATAACATCTTGCCATGAATGGTAGCTTTGACAGCCCAGGCATCTGTGTTAATTCTTAACTGGCTTTAGAACAAGATTAGTGTTTCATCCCCAACAATTCAATTGCAGGTCACCAAATATGATATAAAAGGACTATTTCCCTTGCATTGTTAGACATTTCTTCTTCTTTTTTTAAAGTCCATTTGTTCAATATCACTTTGTTCTTGGATTTTCAATTACGAAGAGAAAAGTGAATGTAAAATCTGAAAGTATTATATAACTTTGTTGAAAATGAGATTGCAAT
This sequence comes from Oxyrhabdium leporinum, assembly GCA_032468155.1. Lineage (NCBI taxonomy): Eukaryota > Metazoa > Chordata > Lepidosauria > Squamata > Cyclocoridae > Oxyrhabdium > Oxyrhabdium leporinum. The sequence goes on from JANHFL010005092.1 coordinate 74,002, forward strand.
GTACGCGTGTGTGTATGTGTGTGTGTGTGTGTATGTATTATGTATATATGTATATATGTATTGAGATTACAATGTATGTATATGTGTATATGTATGTGTATATGTATGTATGTATATATGTGTGTGTGTGTGTGTGTGTGTGTTTGTGTGTATGTATATATGTATGTATATATGTATGTATACATATACATAAACACAAACACACACACAAACACATGAAGAGCCCAAAGGAGCGCATAATCATGAGATTGGTTGGTGCCATGTCAGCTAATAACATTTGATTTTTTTTTATAATTTTATAATTTTAAAAATTTTAACTTTAATCTTTATATACTGCTTTGTATCTTTACTATATTGTACACTGCCCAGAGTCCCTCTATGAAAGAAATGGGCAATGTGAAATATAAATAAATGATATGAGATATGGGTAAGCAATCAGAACCAATCCCTGTTACTGGAGTGAGGCATTTAACAAGGTTAAACTGCGATGCATTCATAGGAAAAAAAAATGCGAACACTTCATTTTTCACAACCCTGGAATCTCAATTCAAGGACTTCATGATTTTACCATTCTTTATTGCTACTGCATCACATTTCTCTAGGACAAATTTCATTGCTATATCTGTGCTAAAAATGCTAGCAGTATTTGCTAGTGACTGGGTTTTGATTTCTGATTTTCTGTAAAGAAAATATGTGAATTGATTAGCATATTTTTTTGCTGCTTGATACATTTGTTTTTTTTCAAAATCACTAAAAGTGAGATCATAGTAATGGCAAATAATAAGTGTGCTAAGGACCAATCCTAGAAGATGCTTCTCCTAATATTAATATTTTTCATTTCCAACCACCAATTCTGTCTTCCACAGCTTCATTGTTTTTTTCCATAAACATTCTAATGTTTTTATTTTTTATTTTTTATTGAAAAAGTTTTATACATAAAAGATTTTCATTTTTAACCCCAGCCCCCTTCCCATCCTCCCCTCTGGTACCCACCCC
>JANHFL010005093.1:0-22115 GCA_032468155.1 Oxyrhabdium leporinum
AGTCACATGATCAAGCCACGCCCACCAAGCCACGCCCACAGAACCGGTAGTGGAAAATTTTAGATTTCACCACTGCTCACTCTCTTTCAAAGCTGAGAACTACTTATTTTCAGTTTACAAAACCCAGCCCCCCCCTCTCTCTCTCACACACACACACAGAGAAATACTACTAATTCCACCCCTCCAAGTAATTTATTTTTAAAATGAAAGGATAATCTTAAAGTCTTGAAGAGGGCCAAAAACAGTATTAACCATCATATTGTATATCTGCCATAGAAGTTCTATTTATATAGGAAAATAATCAATGGAACTTTTGGGGGGAGGGATAAAAGGACTTATGGCTGAAAGTGAAGGGACTAAAATGTGTTAATTTGTTAACCTTTGCTGAAAAAAGAGAAGACTTCACATAAAAGGTGTAAAGGCAGAAGAAATGTACATATAAGTGTAAGTTAAAGGGACAGACAAGGACCCAAAGAACGGAATCACCGTTTTTTAGGAAGAGGGGCAGGGAGGGAGAAGCAAGAAGTGAATGCAAATAAGGGAGAATCAATAGATTGGTTTTTACTTAATTCCCATCAGACCTGTTTCAAACTCACACCTCTCCCATCTTGAGTGTTATTATACCCACTGTTGTTGATGATGTATCACTTCTTTTGTATCCTTAAGATGAATGATGAGTACTGGAGAGAAAGCAAATTATTCTACCTCTTTCACGAAACCTTTGAGCAGACTTTTAGGACACAACCCATAATTTGCAACTCCACCAAGCTGAAGACAGCATTCAGCCTCTGAGTGGTATGCTGGGGTCCCCACGTTCCCAAAAATAGAGAGAACAGAGCAAAAACTGAATCAGATTTTTATTTAGTATCTTTCCAGTTAACGTTTTTAGCAGTTCTCTGGAGATATGCCCTGACTCTCGGCTCCTACTATCTCCTCTAACCTGGTAAAAAGTCCATTGGAGCTGAGCTCTTGGTAAGAGATTTTATTCTGTTCCCGAAGCAGATGATCGCTAAGGATACACGAATACCTGAAGTAAATGCCATAGTTGTTTACCAATTTGCCTTTTCCCTCTGTCCCCATCTCCTTTCTCTTCCTCTACTGCCTTATATTAAGTTACGTTCCTGGAGTCAGTAGTACCTGCGCTTTGCAAACTCCAGTTCTCCTGTACTTTGCAAAGCATCCTTCAATCGGTACCTTCAAATGACAATAAGCGTTCTTCATCCTTACCGTAATGTATATAAAGCAGCGCCCACCCAACCTTTTGGGCACCAGGCATCGATTGCATGGAAAGGTTTTTCCGTGGACCAGAGGAGGCGTGGTTTCGCATGCTGCCTGCATCCTGTGGATGGGGCTTCGCTTATTTGCACAGCCTGGTTTCTGGCATACTCCAGCCCAGTGCCAGTCCATGGACCAGGGCTTGGGGACCCCTGATATGGAGAATATCCCTTTATGACAAGGGTGTCAAACTGGATTTCACTGTAGTTCTCTGCGGGCCAGCCGGGGCAGAGGGGGGGGAGGTGGGACAGACGCCTCCTGCAGCACTTTGCCAGCCAAAACAGGATGCAAGGTGGCCGTGGGCAGTCCCCGGTGCCCCGTTTTGGCCGGCAGAGTGCTACAAGAGGCCGTCTGGGCCAAAAATGGGGTGCACGGGGACACATACAGCCCCCCCATGCCCCATTTTGGCTGCCAGGGGTGCCATGGGCCAGTTCTTTGCTATTTTCAGGCCGGCCCCATGGGCCAGATTTAAGCACCCCATGGGCTGGATCCAATCTATGGGCCTTGAATTTGACACCCCTGCTCTATGGTTAGAGCAATGGATGTTTGTTTTGAAGATAAAATATTTATTTACTGTATTTAGAAAATTTAGGTAGTTGCCCAGCTTACATACACAACCATGTGCCTAAATTTTTTACTGACAAACTACAAGGACGTTTGATGAAGCCGGAATGCTAACTAACATGGTGTAAGAGCAAACTGCTGTAGAATTTCATTTCTCCCTAGATTTTAAATATATGGATTATTTCAGCACATGAAACGGATGTTTCCCGTCTCCTCCTCCCTAATGCAGTCATCTCTAGTGAACTCCCATCCCACAAGGCTCTCCAGAGGACGGAGGGAATCTACCGAATCCCATGAACAACTGGAAGAGCAATGAAGCAAGGAAATTGCTAGACTAGGGAACCTCACGCAAGAGGCACAAAATCCCTCCTCGCTTCTGGCAATTAACTCCCTCCATCCCAACATGTTTTATAGATCCTCTCAGACCTCTGGAGAGACTCGAGTGGAGGAAGAGAGAAGCAGAGAGGCAAGGAAAGCTCTGTTCTTCCACAAGCTTGAACAGCATCAGGCTTCACTCTGAAACTGAACTCATTCCTACAGCACATTACCTTTCATTCAAGAAAATTGAATAATAATAATAATAATAATAATACCTTCACATATTTGTGAGGGTAATCTGTGTGACACCCTTCCTGTTTAACAAAGGAATGTCTTTTGTGTGTGTGTGTGTGTGTGTGCAATTTTATATTACATCTTTAATTTCCAAATATTTACACCAGAAAGAGAAGGGCCAATGTTCCATCTATGACATTTATTTGAGGAAGAGAGTATTTCCAATTATCAGCCAACATTGAGATAATGAAGCTCAAAAAAAATGGGAATAGATTTATAACAGTATGTGGTATTTAAGAGCTCTGGGGACTCTGTTAATAACAAGCCGTCCATCATAGCTTAACGAGGCAAATAGCCATGGGTCGGCTGAGGACCATTCCACAGCATAGACGCTGTCTTCATGTTCTTCGTAGGTAGCTATTATGCTATCCTGAAGTGGCTCTTTAATCCTAAAATTCAAAAGAGAAAAAAGGGCAGGGAAGAGAAGAGAAAAGCAAATGATTGAAGCAATTCTGATTTATCAGGTGCTGGAAAATGTCATGTTCCTTCTCAAATGTACTGTTAAAATGTGATGGACACGGGAGAGGAAGAATTATCCAAGAAAAGGAGATACAAACAAGCAAATGAAAGATTTTTAAATGGACCCGTACCCCTGCCGCCCCGAGATCCTTTAATTATGTTTAACAGAAAAAACAGTGTTAATGAAGATTTGAGGGGAGAAGATCCATTGGCAAGCTTTCTCCAATCCAGCCTGTTAAATCAAGAGGAAATTATGCATTAAAATGGTTGTCCAGGAGCATATTGCAAACTGAAGTCCATAACTGTATTCCTTGCGCACAAAGCTTCATGGTAGTTTCAGATGCTTAGCACTGAATACTATCAATAGAATTATCAAAACATATTAGCCAGGTTGCAGATAAAAAGTGGGACATGAATGTAAGGGAAGGGGTGTTCCTGAAAACTGTATGTATTTTACTTACTTATTAAATTTATATGCCACCCATCTCCCCAATAATGTGACTGAGGGCAGCTTGCAAACCACAAAAAGATAAATAGAAAAGCAAGTAAAAATTTAAAAATCAAAGAGACAAACAGCACGAGGGTAAAATTTTCTTGCCCTGTCAGCCACCTCCCAGGAGTGAGTACCCCCCTTGGGGTCCCAAGCCAACCAAAATGTCCCTTTGGATGGTCAAAAGGATAGGAGCAGATCTCACCTCCAATGATAGAATGTTCCAGAGGATTGGAGAAGAGCAGAAAAGGCTCTTCTCCTTGACCCCACCGGCCGGTATTTCTTAACAGATAGGGTCCATAGCAGGAGCTTTGGAAGACTAGTCCCATTGAGGTGAAATGGCTCCTCAGATACCCTGACCCATGCCAAAAAGTATTTAAAGGTAATGACCAAAACCTTGAATTGGACCCCAAAGCAAACAAAATCTATTTTGTTTTTCTCATACTCGGTTGTGTTGTTTTGTTTTTTTTCAAATTTCCTTTTAAAATTGATAAATGTGGCTTATAGGAAAACTGGCGATGTCCCCACCGCTTCTGACAAAAAAAAGATGTTCAGTGTAACACATGTCATTGTCAGAGGACACTAATATCCTTTATTTAATTAGACTAAGTTAATGAGGGTTTAATAAACAAGCATGAACTGTTTATTAATTACCTTTTCTCCGTGCCAGGGTTTGCACGGAGGGAGGGGTGTTTTAATGTTCCATCTAGGATTAGTCATGGGAAAGGCGCATGCTAAAGGGTGATAAGAGAAGCTACTTTTTCCTCCTTTTGGTACTTTTAATTGTCTTAAGTTATTTTGTCTTCTGCTGAATTACCCTTTGGGCATTAAACTGGCAACCTATAGAATGCCTACTGTCCGCTTGCTTCTAAAAAGCATGGACCGTGCAAAGCTGTATTTTAGGAAGCTAGAGAGTACTTTTCTGCAAAATGCTGAGCAAGTTTCAAAACCTCAGTGACAGAGCTGTCTTTGTGATTTTCAAAGTTAACTCTAATTACTGCTAATACTATTATTACTATGTGTGCCAGTAGTACTAGTTCAAATTGTTAAGGGAACATTTACTTGTGGTGGCTTTCATTCATCTCACCTCAAAATCCCCTTTATGAGTAACAAGCATTATTCAGTGGGGTTACTATTTCACTTTATCTACTTAGGTGTGCAATTAAATGTTTAGCTGTCAAGGAAAGGAGATAAGGATATTTTACAGGATACACAGAAGTTTCTTCAGGCCAAAAAAAAAGTGTCTTCCTACATACACATACAAGCCATCTCCCCAATGTAACAGGCACTACTTTTATTCATAATTTAATATGTTGCCTTCCTTGAGAATTTTTATTAATATTGTAGGGAGGATAGAAATTGTTATCTTGCAAATAATTTCCCATCCCCAAATGGGTGGAATATTGAATATGATCAAAACTATGTAATTTAAGGCCTATGGCAATCAACTGCTTTATATTTATTTATAAAGAGCCGTGTTGCACAGTGGTTAGAAAGTAGTATTGCAGGCTAATTCTGCCCACTGCCAGGAGTTCGATTCTGACTAGCCTGAGGTTGACTCAGCCTTCCATCCTTCCGAGGTGGGTAAAATGAGGGCCCAGATTGTTGGGGGCAATAGGCTGACTTTAAACCGCTTAGAGAGGGCTGTGAAGCACCATGAAGTGGTATGTAAGTCTAAGTGCTAAGTGCTATTTATTTACATCTTTTGTATGAACAATATGCAGCATTCACTATCTTTAACTTAAAACATCAGCCAAAAAGTGTTGATTCTGACAGACAACTTAAAAGATAAATGTGAAGCACCATGCACTCTTGAAAATTGAAAATCCTCATGTTGTTTGCATATGGTAATGGAGTTTAGGGTTACCACAGCACCTCCAATTACAAGTCATAGACAAGACACTTCTTTCCCCAGACATGATTTTTATTACCACCAGAAATCACTAAACTAACCCTCAAGTTCCTCTCCTTAAAGTTAAACAAAAAAATACACTTTTCCAGTCAAATAGTTAACAGTATACAAAAGCGATACTCAGATGCCAGCCCGAGGGACAAACAGAACTGTGACATGCACCCTGCAGATGCCCTACCTCTGTAGCTTCAGGCAAAAAGTGACCAACATCAGCATTTTGGCAGAAAACAGTGGAATCTTTCCAAACAAGATTGTAAGACAATCTTTGCAAAGATTGCAAAACAAAACATAATGCGAACAAACTTTTCTTAAAGGAAGCTCATTATCATGTTTTAGCCTTTTCTGTGTTGAAAGAAAAAAATGGACTCTCACTAAGAAGTCATAACAATCCACTCAAGCAGTAAAAAAAAAGCATTACAGGCTTAATGTACTTTCATGAGAAGCTCCTTTCATGAGAAGCTGCTACCTATGGTGGTACTTAATAATACTCTGAACCAATTAAACTATATTTAGCTGGCAGATGCCAAGTGGATCAATCCTCCCTATCGTTACTGAGCATCTTAATTCTGCCATCCATTTCACTTAAGAGAACTATAATCTATAAGGCATATTTTACACGTGTCTTCCAAAAAGACTTCAACAGCCTTGTTGGAACAGATCAAGAAAATAGGCTGTAGGGCATCCACTTCAATTCAACACCTGAACTGTCTTCAAACTGAACCTTCGTATCAAATTTCCACACAGCCCTACTATTTAAGCATTCCTGTTTCAGGCAAGGAACCAGCAACAGACCTAATAGAACCTCAAGTGACCTATCTTGAGATCCCAGAAGGTTATTCATAAACTAGTGCTTCAGAACTGGGGGCCGGGAAGGAAGAGGAAGAAGAGATGTAAGCCATGAGTAGCACAGTGGTTAGAATGCCACATTGCAGGTTAACTGTGCCCACAGCCAGGAAGTTTGATCCTGACCGGCTCAAGGTTGACTCAGCCTTCCTTTTTTCCGAGGTTGGTAAAATGAGGAGCCAGATTGTTGAGGGCAATATATTGACTCTGTAAACCACACAGAGAGGGCTGTAAAGCACTGTGAAACAGTATGTACTTTAAGTCTTGTAAGCCACCTTGAGTCATCATGTGTGAATAGGTGGCAATATAAATTTCCTAAATAAATAAAATAAATAAAAAGTCTAAGTGCTATTGCTACTGCTGTCATATCTAACACACATTAGTAGCCAGTACCGACATCATATCCTCCTGTTTCATATCAGAGGATTCTCTCTTCTGTCCATTACACAAATAACTAATTTTTGGAAAGTGACCCCAAGATATATTATCATAAAAAAAATTCTCTATCCTCTTTCTCCATATTGCGACTAAAAGTTTACATCTCCTATCATCACTTAAATCCTGCCTCATCATTCTCATATGGAGAGTGCTCTCATCCCTTAATCAACTGCTTGTGCAACAAATTACCAGTTAAGCAGAGAGCAAATAAGACCGCTGTGCAGATTCAGAAATTAGGACAAGGACACTGCAATAAGTGCACAGAGAAACACCATCTTTTCAATCTCAAATTTCCAGATAAACAAATCCAAGTAATATTAAAAGGCTTAGATTTAGTGGGCACAATAGAAATTTAGTGGGATCAAGCGGATTAATGAAACAAATCTGTCTCTGGAGACAAATGCTAGAGAAAGGATAATAAGGGTGCTGTCATCTATCTAGCATATTTGTTAATTAATTCATGTTTTAATTTTTTTAAACAGCTCCAGGAAAGTGTTGATCCAGTTATGGAGCAGCAGTGAAAATATAATTGGGAATTCCAGTGTGATCATACCTGGGATAATGTACGGTGTTTTTGGAAATAACACTGCAAAGAAGTTGAATCAGTACAGTAGTTTTTGTTTCAGTTCCACTGCATTCTTAGGTCCTCCTTGCTGACTGGTCATGCCAATTTGGACCCAATGAGTGGCTGGATCCACTCAATATATGCAGCATCTCTTTCATTAGTTCTCGTTCACACAACCCATAACCATAATTTTTAAACCAGAATGGCTAAGCTTGGCATGCTAAACCAAAATCAAGTATGTTACATCATGGCTTGGAACCATATATGTATTTAGTCATTCTATATGCAGTTTTTTCCCCTTTCAACTTCCAATACTTATTTAGAATGCACCACACTTGCCATTTTCTTGGTCATTCCTCCAAGTTCTGTTCTTTCATGGTTTACTTGGACATTTACCAATTAAATCCTCATGAGATGTTTACAAGTGACCTATCTTATAATCCTATATTAACAAAATATTTTAAAAAAAAAAACTATAAAAGACCATTGTCTGAAATTCATTTTGATCTTAATTTGTTACGTATTTAATGTTTAATCATGTATCTATCAATCTCTTTAGTTATTTTAATTTTACTTTTTTTTAATTCCGATCTTTATAAGTAACTCAAAATGATGAACATACCTAATACTCCTTCCTTGCCCTATTGTCCCCACAACCACCACCCTGTTAGGCTGAGAGAGAGTGACTGGTCCAAGGTTACCCAGCTGGCTTTCATGTTTAAGGTAGGATTAGAACTTACCATCTACTTATTTGTAGCCTGGTGCCTTAACCACTAGGCCAAACTGGCTCTCTTTATAATGTTAGAATGTTTCATCCTGGTTGCTTCTGTCACCCACTCTTCAAATTTAGAATCCTTATGCAGCCCTGGATTACTCAGGGAGTTCTGCTTATTCAAGCTCTTTCTACAAGGACAACTGTAAAGTTTTTGTTTAAGTGGGAAGTTAGGCTTATAAAGGTTGACTATCATCTATAGCAGGGTGTCAAACTCGATTTCACTGAGGGCCGCATCAGGGTTGTGTTTGAAGGGCTGGGGTGGGCGTAGCTGGGGTGGGCGGGGCCAACTTGACATCACTCGTGTTGGGGTGCCTGTGGAGGCCCGAATGCCCTGCCAGCGAAAATGGGCTCCTGAGCTCCATTTTTGGCTGCAACAGCCTCCTGTAACCCTCTGCCAGCGAAAACAGCTCAGAAGGGCCACCTGTGGCCCTCACATGCTCCATTTTCGGCTGCGATGGCCTCCTGGAACCCTCTGCCAGCAAACACAAAGCTCAGGAGGTCTGCTTGTGGCACTCCCCTTGAGTTCCGTTTTCTCTGGCAAAGGCACCATAGGCCTGTCCTTCGCTGTTTCCAGGGCAGCCCCATGGGCCAGATCGAAGCACCCATGGGCCAGATCCGGACCCTGGGCCTTGAGTTTAACACCCCTGATCTGTAGGGTGGTAAGTTCCTGTCATTCCTCAACCCATAGGAAAAAGTGGTTTGAAGTTGGTTCTTGATATTTGTGATTTTTGATTTTGATTTTTCATTCTTTCTGTGAGGATGGAGAAGACAGAGATTCACCTGGGTACCCCTCTTCTGACTTTAGAGGATGATGATTACATGGCTGGATCTTCTGAAGTGTTTGGCCCTAAAAAAACATTGGGGAAGTCTCCTGAACTTTCACTATCAAAATCTTTTCTGCATCCTGAAAGATTCTATGTTTGGGAAATGGCACCTAGATCTAGTTATATAATATTATTGTGGTCACTATTTTTCCTCTGCTATATGATATTTAGAGAAATTTGAGATGAAATGAATTGCGCTCTCTGTACCTGATACACATAGATGCAGAAATATTATTTGGGGACTCACATCCAATTCTCCCATTGGGAAAATATGATTGACAAGAGTCCTGAAGGATATGATGTGAATGCATATAAAAAGAGATTTCTTATAGTTCTCATTATTTGTCTTACCATTTCTCAAATGTTTTATTTAGACGATGCAAGTGGAATTTCGTAATAGGTAACTATTTTTTCGGGGTTCTAGCCTACCACATCTTTCAGGACATTTGATTGAATGTGTTGTCTTATGATTTTTCTGGGTCTAGTGAGGATAAAATCTACGAGGAAACCTATAAGAAGTGGAGAGATATAGTCCAGAATTCAATAGAGGACATGGATATTGTAGTACACAGGTCCCCAACCTTTGCAGCCTGGTGGGCCAGCTGGGAAAAGGAAAGAGGGAAAGCAGGCCGTGTGAGCGACAGGCTGGCATGCACGCATGTGCAGCTTTGCTCACCTGGAGCTGCTCACACAGGTGCACAATGGCCTGCAAGTTGTGCAAGTAGAACTGTGTGCATGCTGGCCTGCCGCTTGCATGATGGAGCTGCACACGCATGTACATGCCGACCCGCCACTTGTGCGAATGGAGCTTCACGCATGCATGTTGGGCTGCCTCTCACCATCCGATTCCAAATAGGCCACGTCCTGGTAATGGACCGCGGCCCAGGGATTGGGGACCCCGTTGTAGTAGATCCCAGTTATTTTAAAATGCAGAGGAAATTAGAAATCTGATATGGGGAGCGGAATCTAGGAATGATAAGTAAATGACAATTTTTCAAGCAACTCTTAAACCGAAAGCTGAACAAATTTAAACGATGTGGTTCAATGTTATAAAGTAGCTATGGAAACCAATGAGACAAACACCAGGAAATCATTCTGGGGAAAACAAAAAACTTCCTCTACCTGTCTTATATATGAACTTATGAAAGGCTTTAAAAAAACAACAACCTCCATGAGTTTTGGATCCAAGTCCATGTGATCTTGTGGGCCTCAATGTGTGTGATGCAAAGACCAGTCATTAAAAATATGAGAAGTGCCAGTTCCACTCCCTTACGAAACATAATTATTTCAAACACATTGATCTACTTACCAATAAGGTGCATACATAAATATCCTTAAATTAGTAGAGAATATTCCCATTAACCACGATATAAGGAGATCTTACAGACATCGTTAGTGAGTTTCTTAAAAGCAGATAGGTTCTTACTTGTCGTCTTGTTGACGGTCTTCTTGATCACTAAACTCATCCTCGTCTACCAAGTGTCCAAAAGGCTCAGAAGAAATTGATACCATGTTGGAAAGAATGACTCTGCTGTCACTGCTGCCAGTAAGTACTAACTGGTCATGGGAATGATTATAACGCACGTTCCAAACCCTAAAAAAAATAAATATGATGATGATGATGATGAACATCGATCCTTTGAGTAGTTACTATTGCATGTTGCAACTAAATATGCTGGAGACTTCTCAAGCTATCAAGGCTCATATTGTGAACAACAATCAATGACTGCAATAAAACAATTATTTGCTAAGACGCACGTTGGCTGGGTTGATCAAATCTAGAGAGTATATATAATGGGTTAGATTCAGAATATCTGAAAGTGGAATATGACACGTCTACCACCAGAGAAGCTGATGTAGAACCATCACTAAGTTTATTTCCAGAGATTTTCAGCTAATTTACAAGGCTTTTCATTTCTTTTTACTCTGAGCAACCTAAGATAAAGTTTAATAAGTAATTAGCTTTACAGCTTATGTTCCAAAAGAATGTAAATATAATTTAAGACTCAAAAGCTTATGTAAACTCTGGCTGTCTCATCGCCACATCCCCCCCAGAAATTGACTGCCTTATTCAAATACCTTAACCATTACACTACACTGGACGGTGGGATGTTTGTTCATAAAAGAACTATGTTGGATTCAACTTAATACAGGTTATCAGGCTGAAGAAGAGGATACTCCTTTACTTTTGGATCGACAGCATGTCACAAGACTATCAAATTTACCTTTCCTGAAAGCATGAATAAGCCCTAGGATCCTGCTACAAACTACTTTCCATTTGGGTTTCTAAAATTCTATTATATATAATCGACAAGGTTTGCTGTCACGGTAAGTTCTAAATTTTTGAGGGTGTCAACTTCTAACTACTACCTGAGCTTCCCAAACCCTCAAAAACAGTTTAAAGACAATCTAATGAGCATCTTCAAACCTGCCAATCTCAGTAATGGGAAGAAACACATCCAAGTGAGCAAATGACTTGTTTAATTTTGTTTTTAAATACAACACAACTGAGGCAGAAACAAATTGACCAAGCTCTCAACTGGAGCAGTGGTCTAGTTTATTTCCATCTGAATTGGTATGCAGACCTGGTGTGGAACTGCCTAGACCACGGGTGTCAAACTCGATCACGTCACGTGACGTATCGTGATGTATCACAATGTTTTTGCCTTGCCGGAGTGGGTGTGGCCTGCGCATGACGCATCCGGTCCGCCAGTTTGACAGGCCTGGCCTAGACTTAAGTCTGCATATGGTTTGATACCCGGTCTTCATGTAATTTTGTTTAAGGCAGAAATGTTAATAGCGTTAAACTAAAAATCATGAAAACATTGTATTTCCAATGTTTGCATGAACATAAAAGGAATATGTAACATTTTCCCTGAAGTATAGCAAAAATATAAATATAAGTAATATTTATAAATTTAGTATAATACAAACAAAATATTTGTAAATATTTTATTAATTCAATCCAAATTATCCCCAGATTCTTACAGTGAACAGTAAAAGAGTCCATTAATAGTGAATTAGCATTAATCGTGTTTTTAAGTTTACACATCATGTCAATGTCTTCAGATGTTCGGGACCTGTAATAAATTAATAATCTATCAATAAGAAAAGATGTTAAGAAGCTGCCATCTTGTACTAAGTGACTTCAAAGTTCAGGATTGTTTTCCCACATATATTGTTCTGAAAAAGAATTGTGAAACATGAACATTATATCTCTTAGCAATACAAAAGTCTTTCAATGTTAATCTTCCACAAAGAGAAATAACTAAGCTCTACTTAAAAGTACTTTTCAATATGGGCAATATCTTCCTAATAAGCATTTGTTAGCTTTCAAAGTGTTTATTTTTCTTCCTTTTAATAGTCTCTGATTCTTAGAGACTACCTAATCAAATCACTGTAGGGTTTTTTTGGCAAGGTTTTCCAGAAGTGATTTGCCATTGCCTCCATCCTAGGGCTGAGAGTGACTGGCCAAAAGATACCCACCTGGCTTTGTGCCTGACGGGACTAAAACTCAGTTTCCTGGTTTCTAGCCTGATGCCTTAATCATTACGTCAAAAAGGCTCTTGGAAATTTTTAAATGTATAAGCTATATAAAATATTTGCTGCGCTGAAAAAAAGATGAAGATCTGTAATCCAAGACGAACATCCCTGAAAGTTTTGGAGTACAGGACAATAAAAATGCCATTTTAGAAATGGCATTTCTAAATATCAAATAAATAAATTCACTTTACCAGTGGGAATGTTCTTCTAGTGTCTTCACTGCCTCGTTGACATTTCTGGTGTCCCAGAATTTCACCTTGCAGTCATCTCCACAACTAGCCAGATAGTACTGTTTGTTGGGATTAAAATCTAGGTCCCGCACCAGCTGTCCATGAGCATTTTCTATACAGTATATTTGGCTGTAGGAGAAACAAAAATAAATAAATAAAAAGATTTATCAAGAATAAATACATAATGAATGCTACCGGTAGGATGGAGGGGGGCATGTTTGCACTGCAAATTTATCTATGTCCATTTAAGGAATGATCATTAAGGAATTATTTGTTGCATCTGTTCTGGTAGCAAGAACCTTCACTCCTTTAAAACTATCGTGTGATCTGAATGTCTGGAAAAAGACCGTTTACTCTGAGCAAACAATCTGGGACCTCCCATTATCTGAACCCAGAGCTTCTGACCCCCTAGATGCACGCTACCGTATCCATCACTCTTCTCTGTATTGCTATAAGACAGCAGGTAGGGGGAAATAGCTATTCATTAGTTTCCCGTCTTTACCAGAGTGGCAGCATCCCCGAGAACTTGTATCCGCGCCAAAGTCCATCTTCCATGCAGGAAAATGGGGGACAAAGAACTCATGAATAGACCGAGATCGCCATATGTGCACATGTCACACTGCCAATGATGAAATTCAGATGTGCAGCACAGTAGATTTGCAATGGGTTTGATGCCGGTTACAGACACCTCTTGCTGGCTCCGACTCAAAGTGAACCTGCTGTTTCATTCTCACTTCATTGCAAATGCGGTTCGTTCTTCTGGCATCCAGCAAGAAAAGCAACTGAATGAGTATCCTGATGTAGCACGGGACCAGCAACACCAAAAAAGTCTACAGGGTGTGTATGTCGTAGTTGGGGTAGGGGGTAGGGAAAATTATAAGCTGTTATTACAATTATTCAGTCTTGGGAAACAATATCAGCACTGGGAGCTATATAAAAAAAAAGAGAGAGAAATACCAAGAATGTATATGTTTTGCCCACAATTTCTAATAGTAAAAAGAGAAAATATTGGACGTTTTAATAAGGAACTTTTTAAAAAGTCAGTACAATCGATTCTCATTATTCCTGGAACAGGTAGTCCTCAACTTATGACCGCAATGAAAATTCTGGTCCACTGATAAGGGAGGTGACTGTTAAGTGAGTTGAACCCGATCTGACAACCTCGTTTTATCAGTTGTTCAGCAGCTATGAAATGAACCATGAGGTCGTCAAGCAAATCTGGATTTCTCCCCTTCGACTGTGCTTGTCAGACGTTAGTTGAGTAAGAGACAAATGGCCATTTCTTGACCCCAGGACTCTGCAACCACTATAAATACATGCCGGCTGCCAAGTACTTGGACTCTGATCTATGACTCTGATCGTATGACTATGCAATGGGTACTGCAATGATCGAAAGTGTGAGGACAGGCCACAAGTCACCTTTACCAGCACCAGCGTAACTTCGAATGGCGGCTAAAGGAATGGTTGTAAGTCAAGGACTACTGTAGCTGTGCTCCATAAAGCCATCACAAACCCTGAATCAGAGACAGGACACTTGTTTTCAGCTTGAGAGCTGAAACAAGAAGGAACTGAGCATGACTCAAACTTTCCCCTGCCCTGAACATGTCTGCAAAGGACTGTGAAAGCACCACAACTATGGATGGGTATGTGTGTATGTCACGATTAAATTTTAGAGGTGAATTCACAAATATGGACTCTGTGAATAATGAGGACTGACTATATTTTTAAGGAGGAAAGAGAAGCTGAAAAAGGTGATAGGGAGAATCACCAGCATACCCATGGGGTATCAGTCCCTTTTTCAAGAACTCACATCCCATATATTCATGAAGAATCATGAAATCAAATCTCTGCCAGGAAGTGTCACAAAGAGGAATTTTATTTAATTTTTTTTTTTTTAAAAAATGAAGTTTTAAATCTTTTTAAAGTGTAAGCCAAAGGACAAGGGCTTTAGAAATAGCACCTCTTCACAGTGCTTTAGAGCCCTCTCTAAGCGGTTTTACAGAGCCAGCATATTGCCCTCAACAATATGGGTCCTCATTTTATCCACCTCGGAAGGATGGAAGGCTGAGTCAACCTTGAGCCTGGTGAGATTCGAACTGCCAAACTGCAGGCAGCTGGCAGTCAGCAGAAGTAGCCTGCAGTACTGCACTCTAACCACTGCACCACTGCAGCTCTATCATGTTTTTATTATTATCTAAGCTACCATTACAGCATTTCAGGATGAAGAAGGAGAGGGAGAAGAAGGGAGTTTAAACATCTTTAACAAATAAATATCGTGTTACCTCTTCCCTAAATCATATTAAACATGCAATTAATACTACTCTGATTTTGGCTCTTTTGTATACATCCCAGACTATGGATAAAGTTGCAGCCTGGAGGTTAAATTTGGAAGTAGAAGAGACAATTGTTCCCTTTTGTAGATATACCCCAAGTCAAATTATTTGTCTCTATAAAAATCCATGCCATGCAGGGTTGGGTCTGATTATTTCACGATATATTAAGTGTAAATGTTTTCACTCAGAAGTATCAAAAATATTTTATGTTTTCTGTATAACCTGGAAAACATCCAGAATCAAAATGTAGGTATATATGAATACATGTATGTGGGAGGAGGATTTAAGGAGGGCTAAATAAAGGTAGTTCTCAACTTACAACCACAATTGAGCCCAAAATTTCTGTTGTTAAATGAAATATTTGTTCAGTAAGTTTTGTCCCATTTTGTGACCTTTCTGGCCACAGTAGTTAAGTGAATCATGGCAGTTGTTAAGTTAGAAATACAGTTATTAAGTGAATATGGCTTCTCCATTGACTTTGCTTGTAAGAAGATCGCAAAAGGTGATTAAATGGCCCTAGGATACTGCAACTATCATAAATATGAGTCAGTTGTCAAGAGTCTGAATTTTGATCACGTGACCAAAAGTGTGGAAAAACAGCCTTAAGTCTCTTTTCTCAGTGCTGTTGTGACTTTGAACGGTCACTAAACGAATTGTTGTAAGTCAAGGACTACCTGTATGGCATATGTGTGCACAAAACAAGAGACAGATAAATCCTCCTTTGCATTTAAAATTAGAATTCCACACAAGAGACCATGGAAGCTATTTTTTCCAGAATGGATCAATCCTATATTAGTGAAATAATAGTTGGGGGAGAAAAATCAGAATAATTTTAATGCACTCGTTCATAAGCGACAGTTCAGCCACAGGGTCACTATAGTATCCTGAAGCTACTTCCCAACTATCTCATTTATTTGTCTATCTGGTACAGAAGTAGCACAATGGGACCTATACAGCTTTTCAAAGGCTACGTTCCATAAATGGAACCAGGACCCACTTCCAAAGAGCAGAATTCAGGAATTTCCAGACACCGAAATAGAAGCCATTCGTTTTGCTCTATGGCATAAAAGCCAATACAAAAAAGAAATAACATTTTTTTTTTTACCCAATCCATTCTGGTGGGACCAATTCTGAAAACCATGAAAAGGCAGATGGGCCACTTGGACTCTGCTGAGTACGTAGGAATGGATGAGAACACCTGTATGAGAATACTTAAAGATAAACCTAAACCATGGTTTAATAGTGTGTGTGGCTATAAAATCGAATTAGTTCTCCAATTCTGCCATTCTATCCATCTGGAAGTGAGAATGAACTTCGGCTTCAATATATCCCACGGGGACTGAATTTTTGCTTCAGTATAGTCCATGGTGAGTTAAGTGATACTATGGCCTCCCTCTCACAGTATCTAGAGGCTGTTGATACTGAACCCTGGCAAGTTAGGATGGCTCTGGATTTGGGGATCTTTGGTCCATGGAAAACTGCCATATTTAGTCTTGGATGGGTGGCATTGCCCCAGAGAGACTTGGTGTGTAATCTGGACTCATGATCCCTGCTCAAGGAGCAGATGGCAGTCATGGCCAGGAGGACCTTTGCTCAACTGTAGGTTGTGTGACAGTTGTGCCCTTTCCTGGACCAACAATTCCTACTCACAGTTAGTCACCTCCCATTTTGACTACTGCAAAGCTCTCTTGGGGCTGCCCTTGAAAAATAACTGGAATCAATTGGTTCAAAATGCAATGGCCTGCATGGTTTTGTACAGGCCTAAATATGTATGTGTCATCTCTCCTGCAGGGGCTGCACTGGATGCCAATTTGATTGAAAATTGGCAGCCAGAAAAAAAACTATTTTTAATTTCAGGATGCAAAACATAGAATTACTCATTTAATGTACAGTAAGGCTGATTTCCATGAATGTTAGGAAAAAACTTCCTAACGGCAAGAACAGCTCAACAACGGAAGCAGTTAGTCAAAGAGGAGGTGGGCTCCTTTACATTGAACAGAGGCTAGTCAAGCATCTGACTTTAATTGGATTCTTGCACTGAGAAGGAGTGAATTCTGTCGAGTTCCAGTTCTATGATTTTAGGATTCTAACAACGTGCAAATCTAATCAAGCATACCATAATAAAATGAATTATTTTTTTAAACCCAAGCAATTAACAACAGAAACCAATTAAAAGCAGTGGAGGCTAAAATATCACCAAAAGATAATCTAAAAATACATACACTACATATTTGGGTTGGAAAATTGGTGTGTGTGTGTGTGTGCGCACACACACTATAATTTTATTATTCATGATATTATTATTATTTTATATACTGGTGGAATCACCTTGACTGAAGCAGCAGATAGCAAGTAGGCAGAGATAGATGATGGATGGATGGATGGATGGATGGATGGATGGACAAGCAGACAGATAGAAAGGCAGCCCAGCAGGCTGGCAGACAGATTTGGCTGCCATATTTTTTCCAAGTGTAATTCCAGGTACTGATAATAGCCTTTAAAGTTCTACATGGCATAGGACCAAGATATCTGCAGGATTTCTAAATAAAATTTGTTTGACAAAGTTGTACTAGTGAAGTATGGTGGGAAAGACTGCCAGAGTATTTCTTCTTTGGAAACAGTTACACACACACACACCCAAAAAAATCAGCATATTTATTTTTAAATTTTAGAAAGCTTGCTAAATCAGCATCCAGGAATTGAAGAAGCCAATTAATATTGAGCTAACGTGTGTGTTTTATTGCCATTAGTGTTGTTGTTAAGTATCTTTTGTTGGAAGTTAAAACCCATGCCTTTCCTAGAAAAATGAAATATTTTGGGATATACTGAATATTAAGGCAGAATATTTCCCCTAAAAGAGAAGTAGAAACTCAGAGAGGCAGAAACTCAGCCTCCCCCCACCCTTTGTTAATGGGCCACTAAGGCCCGGGCCAGTCTATTCTACATAACAAAGATCTGCCTCCTTCAGGCAAAGCCATTGAATTGCCCTTCACTGCATCACTCAGCAAGATTCAACCAAACTCAGCACACAGACAATCTACAAAGCTAGCCATGACCCCTGACAGCAACCGATCAGGATATTCTTCCTGTGCCCCAGGAAGTTCAAAGCCAGAGAGGGTATAAAACCTAGGGACACTCAGCATCTCTTGCTCTTTTTTTTGCCCAAGATCTCCAAGGCATGTGATCCTGTTCATCAATAAACCTTTTTTCCAAACAACTTCCATGAATCCAGTGTCTTTTTACCCACTTGGAACTGAACCCAGAAGGATATTTCTTCCAACAGTTTTTATCCCACTAGTGTCACCTGAAATGGTTTCTCACCATAGGTTTCTTATCCCATAGAGCACAGGGGTCAAACTCATGTCATCATGGTGGCATCACATGACGTTTGTGACTTTTTCCCCCTTCGCTAAATCGGGCGTGGATGTGGCCAGCGTGTGACACATCTGGCCCACCGGCCGCTAGTTTGACAGCCCTGCCATAGAGCAAACAAATTAGTAAATTGCATGTTTTAACTGCTGAATGCAGCCACCCAATCTTGGTGAGTCTTCTTTGCTTCTGCTATGGCAATCTTGGATAAGATCAGAATGCTTTTAACAGGCCATTTCAGCTTGTGGGGGGGTTTTTTTCCTCAGTAGGCCTGTGTCAAAACAGACAAAAAAGATCCTGGTAAGTAGGTCCGTCCACTCTATGCACAACACAGATTTTTTGTCTCTTTCAGAGCCCAAGTCTTAAACAGCTGTAGAGGCAGCTTCTACTGAAGATCAGTGCCTACAGTAGATTTCAGCAGTCAACAGAAGCTGGGGGACTTGTACTTGACCTTGTTATTATCAAGGAACAGACAGAGATGACATCATGAGGACATGCCTCATAAAATCAATGAGGTAAGGTGGATTTGAGAATGACTTTTTTATTTCCACAGAGGAGACATAGTTACTGATAGGTGAGATTACTGAACCTGAAGCCAGATAGGCATCGTAAAGAGAAATTACCTGGCCCTCTACTCTGCAAGATATCCACTTGCAAAATCTTTCTTGAGATTTATAGCCGTGTCTGTCCTCACGCCCCTTCAGATTGTATCATTTGTGTAATTTCATGTTCCTTGAATTATAACTTGGTTGAGTAGGCGAAAGTATTTTCTCTGAAGGACATTTAAATCGGGGACCAGGACCTGACTACATGGAAATATAAATTCATTTATTTACAGGCACAGTATATCTGGTCAGGATGCAAAAACCTAAAGAAAGGTGGAGTTATAAGCCCTCTTTAAATTTTTTAGTTTTTTTTAAAATAACAATGAACAGTTGTGATTTGTCATTATAATTTGTGTGATTTATAAGGTTAGGTTTAGTGATTGTATAAATCCAAATTAATGGAGTGGTAAAGGGTTAGAAGGATGAAATCACACTTCCCTACACTTACCTAAATCCTTTAATTTAAAACTTGGCCTTTAGAATCATAGCTAAATTATTATTTTAGTCTAACACCTATCAAGAATAATCTTGTCTCCCAGTGCCCAGTATTAAGAATTCCCAAACAGGCAAATGACCTACAATTGGGCAATTAACACATTCACTCACATGGTCGGTGTCTTGCTACTGTAGGGTTAGAGCCGAGGGAGGATTCCAGACACCTAATTACTTTTAGCTGAATTTACAATTCTGTTTAATTAGAAGGTGCAGATGAGAGAGTCCCAACTGATCTATTCCTATTTCTCTTATGGCAGTTGTAGACACACTTACATAAAAAAGGTAGATGGAATTGATATATGGGCTAGGTAATTCTACTCAACACTCAGCAATGCCCCAATATCTACACCCTTTACTGTGCTGGCAGGGAGCTTAAGATATTCTTCGCCCCTCCCCCCCATGTTTTATTTATTTTATTTATATAACATATAAAAATTCCATTTCAATCAAACATTGTGTTGTCTAGGTACAATTATTTTTAAGCACTCATAATCAAAATGTTTACAATGATATTCACCACAATAATGTTAATACTATAATAACAATAATATTTAACTTATCTACTTTAACAAGTCTCCTTTATAACATTTATCTGGCCTTTATATCCCCATATTTCTAACTTCTGTTTTTATTATCTAACCATTGGTAAAATAAAACCCATATCAAGACATACTCAATTTCTTCTTTTTCCTTAATTGTAAGCATTAATCTATCCATTTCTGCACATTCTAATATTTTTTTTGATTGGACTCTCATCTCTCGGGATCTTATCGCTTTTCCATTGTTGTGCGAATACAATTCTGGCTGCAGTTAATACGTGTAAAATTAAATATATATTCCTTTTATCATACTTTTCCGGTAGAATGCCCAGTAAGAACATTTCTGGCTTCAGTTTATATGCTGCTTTATCACTTTTTCCAACCAAGTATGTATTTTTGTCCAATATTTTTTAGCTTTTGGGCATGTCCACCAGATATGGTAATACAAACCAGGTATCTGATTGCATTTCCAACATTTAGCGGATCTATCTTTAAACATTTTTGCCAATCTTGTTGGTGAAAAGTGCCATCTGTAAAACATTTTATACAAATTTTCTTTACTGAGCTGGCAGGGAACTTAAGATATTCTGTTAGACAGAATTAAATGGCCACAGGTTCCCCACCCAGAAATAAGTCTAGGAAGGTGGGTGAATGGGCTGCAAAATATTTGATATGAACTAGTCTATTGAGCATTTACAAAGCAGGATATAATGAAAGCTCTCAGTTTATAGCATGGTAAGTGAAAAGTAAAACTGTACATGTTGCAAAAGACTGGTTTGGTCATATTCTGAATATATAAGTGATGGGCGTGGGAAATGTCCAAATAACCTTGACTTTGTTTGAATGATTGATGTAGGAAGTATCAATAGCATCAACAGATTTGTCAAAGGAAATTATGAAAATATATTAAGATTGATGCAGGTATCAAACAAGCGGTCAGATCCCATCGTGCAGTGTATGTAGCATGGAAAGTGACAAGAGTGAAATATACTTGTGGAAAAGAGTTTCAAGAGTTCCTGCTTCAAATACATTTTTTAAAAAACTCATGGTTTTAAAATTGCAAACGTACACTTTACATCATACACTTACATCTGGCTGAAGAGTAATATATTTCAGTTGTGGTAATGCAGTAATTAAAAAAAAGTGTTAGGTAGAGTAGTTATCAAGGAAAGGATTTTAAATATCCTTTGAAATTCTGCACTTTCATCTTCCAGGGTATATTTCACCTTCAATAAGAAAAACTACCCTATTTCTGTCAGCACATCCCTTATGTGTGTTAAACTTAAGATGTAAATAAAATTCAGTGCCCATTCTGGGCAAAATGATAGGTTTATTACCTTCTTCTCTGATCTGCTATTTATACATTCTCTATTTATCAACTGACTAGGTTTGGAATCTCTGAATTAAAAGTTTGTTTACTATAGTTTATTGTCATGCTATACACTGAAAAAGACAAACCGGTGCGCTGATCTGTCATTCATTTAATGTTATTCTGCCTGAAGGGTAGACATGATGGTGTTCTTCCAACACAATTTCTGGACTATTCATTTGTGTCAATAGTATTACAGGAGAAGAGCAGGCTATTAACAAACAAAATTGTTAGATGTTGCTGTCAGGCCAAGGCAAGAAGGCAAGGCAAATACAGAAGAAAATTATTTCCCAGGTTATGAAAGTTTAGAAAGTTGATACACTATAGAAAAACTATGAAATTAGTACAAAAGAATTCCATATACAAGGTTAAAAGCAATTATCTTTTATATGGGAAATAGAATTTTCATCTATTCCTTATATCAAGTAATTTTTATTTCTTCTCTTTTCTCCCTCATATTGGGAGAAGTCGGGTTTTTCTCTTCCCACTTCCTTCCCATTTCCTTCTAGGAGGACCAGCTACATATTCACTGATCTCTCCATAAGTCTCTTAAAATTTACTGTTCTCTCCTCCCTTTCTCTCACTAGAGCAGTGGTTCTCAACCTGTGATCTGTGGACCTCTGGGTGGCTATGATGTCATCACAAAGGGTCCACAAAGGCTTGAAGAAATATGATTTAAATTTTGAGTTAAATCTTTGAGGATGCCTAATTCTGAGCTCGTAACTGTTATTAAAGGGATCTGTTCTGACCTAGGCTCCCCAAGATCTTGAAGCAGACTCCTTGTCCCGATAAATTCCACTCCAGCAAAGTCCCGGCAAACAGTCTTTCATGAGATTTCACAACTACAGACCTTTATCAGGCTTGGAGAGTTGCCA